>JAOTAX010123515.1:0-20713 GCA_025629825.1 Erythroxylum guanchezii | reverse complement strand
ACGAGAGAGACGACCCGAGGTTCAGCTTGCTGCAATCTTGGAATTAATTATTTTTGACCGGTTTCCAAGGTCGATTCCTAATCGAACGATAGAGCCGCGATCAAGAGGCAAGACTTAGGAACAAGATACTAAAATTTCATCCCGATTAGAGATGGTTTGGTCATCAATCGAGACTAGAGCAAATTTTGATATGAACATTTTCTCTCTTCTGGGCACTTTTCTTTTTGGCACAAAAAAATCTAATAATCACCACCAATATAAGACATAATACGAACTCGTATACAAGAAGGGCTAGAAAAAAATACTATACTAGGGTGCTCCAAATTAGATGTTAACTGTTAGAAGTCAAGATGCAAGACTCAAGAACAACATACTAAAATTTCGTCCCAATCAGAAGTCGTTTGGTCATCGATAGAGAATAGAGCAAATTTTGATATGAACATTTTCTCCCTTCTGGTAAATTTTTTCTTTGGCACAAAATAATCAAATAATCATAACCAATATATGACAAAACAAGAACTCGTATACAAGCAGGGATGGACCTAGAATACTAAGTTAGAGAGCTCTAAATCAGATTCTAACCGTTGGATGTAAAGATTCAAGACTTAGAAACAACATACTAAAATTTCAACCCAATCAGAGATCGTTGGTCATCCGTCGAGACTAGAGCAAATTTTGATTTTGACACTTTCTATCTTCTGGGCACTTTTTTGTTTGGCATAAAAAATCTAACAATCATCACCAACATATAACATAATACAAACTCATATATAAGGAGGGCTAGATAGAAAATATTATGTCAGAGAGCTCAAAATCAGATTCTAACCGTTTGATGTCAAGATGCAAGACTAAGGAACAATATACTAAAATTTAGTTCCGATCAGAGATCGTTCGGTTATCGATCGAGACTAGAGCAAATTTTGATGTGAAAGTTTTCTCTCTTCTGGGCACTTTTCACTTTGACACAAAAAATTCTAATAAAAATCACTAATATATGACATAATACAAACTCGTATACAAGGAGGGCTAGACAGAAAATACTATGCTAAAGAGCTACAAATTAGATTCTAACCGTTCGATATCAAGATGCAAGACATAAGAACAACATACTAAAATTTCATCCCAATTAGAGATCATTTGAAGATCGGTCGAGACTAGAGCAAATTTTTATATGAACGTTTTATCTCTTCTGGGCACTTTTCTATTTGGCACAAAAAAATCTAATAATCATCACCAACATAAGACCTAATACAAACTCGTATACAAGATGCAAGACTCAGGAACAACATATTGAAATTTCGTCCCGATCAGAGATCGTTTGGTTATCGATCGAGACTAGAGCAAATTCTAACATGAACGGTTTCTCTCTTCTGAGCACTTTTTTTCTCTTTTCCAACAAAAAAATCTAATAATCATCACCAATATATGACAAAATACGAACCGTATATAGGGTGAGCTAGATAGAAAATACTAAGTTAGAGAGCTCTAAATTAGATTCTAACCCTTGGATGTCAAGATGCAAGACTTAGGAACAACATACTAAAATTTCGTCCCGATCAAAAATCGTTTAGTCATCGATCGAGACTAAAGTAAATTTTGATATGAAAGTTTTCTCTCTTCTGGGCACTTTTCTCTTTGGCAAAAAAAATCTAATAATCACCACCAATGTATGATATAATACAAATACGTATACAAGGAGGGTAGGCAAAAAAATACTAAGTAAGAGAGCTCTAAATCAAATTCCAACTGTTTGATGTCAATATGCAAGACTCAGGAACAATATATTAAAATTTAGTCCCTATCAGAGATCGTTCGATCATCGATCGAGACTAGAGCAAATTTTGAAGTGAACGTTTTCTCTCTTATGGGCATTTTTCTCTTTGGCACAAAAAATTCTAACAAACATCACCAATATATGACATAATACAAACTTGTATATAAGGAGGGCTACAAAGAAAATATAAAGTTAGAGAGCTCCAAATTAGATTTAACCGTTGGATGTCAAGATGCAAGACTCAGGAACAAAATACTGAAACTTCATCTCTATCAGAAATTATTTGGTAATCGATCGAGACTAGAGCAAATTTTGATATGAAAGTTTTGTCTCTTCTGGGAAATTTTCTCTTCGACACAAAATAATCTAATAATCATAACCAATATATGAAAAATTAAGAACTCGTATACAAGGAGGGATAGACCTAGAATACTAAGTTAGGGAGCTCCGAATCAGATTCTAATCGTTGGATGTCATGATTCAAGACTCAGAAACAACATACTAAAATTTCGTCTAGATCAGAGATTGTTTAGTCATCTGTCGAGACTAAAGAAAATTTTGATTTGAACTCTTTCTCTCTTCTGGGCACTTTTCTTTTTGGCATAAAAAATCTAACAATCAGCACCAACATATAACATAATACAAACTCGTATATAAGGAGGGCTAGACAGTAAATATTATGTTGGAGAGCTGAAAATCAGATTCTAACCGTTTAATGTCAAGATGCAAGACAAAGGAACAATATACTAAAATTTAGTCCCTATCAGAGATCGTTCGATCGTTGATCGAGACCAAAGCAAATTTTGATATGAACGCTTTCGCTCTTCTGGGCACTTTTCTCTTTGGAAAAATATGACAAAATTCTCACTATTGGATATTAAGATGCAAGACTCAGGAACAACATAACAAAATTTTGTCCCAATCAGAGATCGTTTGGTAATCGATCGAGACTAGAGTGAATTTTGATATGAACGTTTTCTATCTTCTGGGCACTTTTATCTTTGACACAAAAAAATCTAATAATAATCACCAATATATGACATAATACAAACTTGTTTACAAAGAGGGCTAGACAGAAAATACTAACTTAGATAGCTACGAATCATATTCTAACCGTTTGATGTCAAGATGCAAGACTTAGGAACAACACATTAAAATTTTGTCCGGATCAGAGATTGTTTGGTCATCGATCGAGACTATAGCAAATTTTGATATTAACATTTTCTCTCTTATTGGCACTTTTCTCTTTGGCACGAAAAATCTAATAATTACCACCAATATATGACATAATACAAATTCGTATACAAGGAGGACTAGACAAAAAAATACTAAGTTAGAGAGCTCCCAAACATATTCTAACCGTTGGATGTCAAGAGGCAAGACTTAGGAACAACATACTAAAATTTCATCCCGATCAAAACTGGAGCAAATTTTGATATGTTCAGTTTTCTCTCTTCTAGGCAATTTTTTTTGGAACAAAAAAATCTAGTAATCATCACCAATATATGACATAATAGAAACACATATACAAGGACGACTAGACATAAAATACTAAGTTAGGGAGCTCTAAATCAGATTATAACCGTTGGATGTCAAGATGCTAGACTCAAGAACAACATAATAAAGCAAATTCTGATATGAACGTTTTCTCTCTTCTGGCAATTTTTTCTTTGGAACAAAAAAATTTAGTAATCAACACCAGTATATGACATAATACAAACACGTATACAAGGAGGTGTAAATAGAAAATACTAAGTTAGGTAGCTCTAAATAAGATTCTAACCGTTGGATGTCAAGATGCTAGACTTAGTAACAATACACTAAAATTTTGTCTCGATTAGAGATGATCTGGTCGTCGATCGAGACTAGAACAAATTTTGATATAAACATTTTCTCTCTTCTGGGCACTTTTCTCTTTGGCACAAAACAAATCTAACAATCATCACCAATATATGACATAATACAAACTCGTATACAAGGAGAGCTAGAAAAAAATTAAGTTAGAGAGCTCCAGATCAGATTCTAACCGTTAGATGTCAAGATGCAGGACTCAGGAACAAGATACTAAAATTTCGTCCCGATCATAGATCTTTTAGTCATCGATCAAGACTAGAGCAAATTTTGATATGAACGTTTTCTCTCTTCTAGGCAATTTTCTCTTTGGCACAAAAAAATCCAATATTAATCACCAATAAATGAAAAAATATGAACTCGTATGCAAGGAGGGCTAGACAGAAAATACTAAGTTAGAGAGCTCCCAATCAGATTCTAACCGTTGGATGTCAAGATGCAAGACTCAAGAACAACATACTAAAATTTCATCCCGATCAGAGATCTTTTGGCCATTGATCAAGACTAAAGCAAATTTTGATATGAACGTTTTCTCTCTTATAGGCAATTTTATCTTTGGCATAAAAAAATCTAATATTAATCACCAATATATGAAAAAAAAATACAAACTCGCATACAAGGAGGGCTAGACAGAAAATACTAAATTAGAGATCTCCAAATCAGATTCTAACCGTTGGATGTGAAGATGCAAGACTTAAGAACAATTTACTAAAATTTTGTCCCGATCAGAGATCGTTTAGTTATCGATCGAGACTAGAGCATATTTTGATACGAACATTTTCTCTCTTTTGGGCAATTTTCTCTTTCGCACAAAAAATCTAATAACTATCATCAATATATATCATAATTCAAACTTGTATATAAGGAAGTCTAAACAAAAAAAGTTAAGTTAGAGAGCTTTAAATCAGATTCTAACCGTTGGATGTCAAGATGTAAGACTTAGGAAGAACATACTAAAATTTCGTCCCGATCATAGATCGTTTAGTCGTCGATCGAGACTAGAGCAAATTTTGATATGAACGTTTTCTCTCTTCTGGGCACTTTTCTCTTTGGCACAAAAAAATCTAATAATCATCACCAATGTAAGACATAGTACAAACTCGTATACAAGCAGTGCTAGACAAAAAATAATAAGTTATAAAGCTCCAAATCAAATTCTAACTGTTGGATGTCAATAGGCAAGACTCAGGAATAAGATACTAAAATTTTGTCCCGATCAGAGATTGCTTGGTCATCGATCGAGACTAGAGCAAATTTTGATATAAACTTTTTGTCTCTTCTGAGCACTTTTCTCTTTGTCATAAAAAAACATTACAATCATCACCAATATATGACGTAATACAAACTCGTATACATTGAGGGCTAGACAAAAAATACTAAGTTAGAGAGCTCCAAATCAGATTATAACCATTAGATGTCAATATGCGAGACTCAGGAACAAGATACTAAAATTTTGTTCCGATCGTAGATCTTTTGATCATCGATTGAGATTAGAGCAAATTTTGATATGAACGTTTTTTCTCTTCTAGGCAATTTTCTCTTTGGTACAAAAATATCTAATAATCATCACCAATAAATGACATAATACAAACTTATATACAATGAGGGCTAGAAAGAAAATACTAAGTTAGAGAGCTCTAAAACAAATTCTAGCCGTTGGATGTCAAGATGCTAGACTCAGGAACATGGTACCAAAATTTTGTCCCGATCAGAGATCGCTCGGTCATTGATCAAGACTACAACAAATTTTGATATGAACGTTTTCTCTCTTTTGGAAAATTTTCTCTTTCACACAAAAAGATCTAATAATCACCACCAATATATGATATAATACAAACTCGTATACATGTAGGGTTAGACAAAAAATTCTAAGTTAGAGAGCTCCAAATTAGATTCTAACTGTTGGATGTCAAGATGCAAGACTCAGGAACAACATACTAAAATTTCAAGCCGATCATAGATCGTTTGGTCATTGATCGAGAATAAAGAAAATTTTAATATAAACATTTTGTCTCTTCTGGGCTCTTTTCTCTTTCGCACAAAAAAATCTAATAATCATCACTAATATATGACATAATACAAACTCTTAAACAAGGAGAGCTAGACAGAAAATACTAAGTTAGAGTGCTTCAAATTAGATTTTAACCCTTGGATGTCAAGATGCAAGATTCAGAAACAACATACTAAAATTTCGTCCCGATCACAGATCATTTGGTCATCGATCGAAGATAGAGGAAATTTTGATATGAACATTTTCATTCTTCTGAGCACTTTTCTATTTGGCACCAAAAAATCTAATAATCATCACCAATATATAACATAATATAAACTCGTATACAAGGAGGGCTAGACAAAAAATACTAAGTTAGAGAGCCCCAAATCAGATTCTAACCATTAGATGTCAAGATACGAGACTCAGGAACAACATACTAAAATTTCATCTCGATCAGAGATCTTCTGGACATCGATCAAGACTAAATCAAATTTTGATATAAACATTTTCTCTCTTCTGGGCACTTTTATCTTTAACACAAAAAAAATCTAACAATCATCACAAATATATGACATAATACAAACTCGTATACAAGGAGCGCTAGATGGAAAATACTAAGTTAGAAAGCTCCAAATCAGATTCTAACCATTGGATGTCAAGATGAAAGACTCAGAAGCAACATACTAAAATTTTGACTCGATTAGAGATCGTTTGTTCATCGATCGAGAATAGAAAAAATTTTGATATGAACTTTTTTCTCTTCTGGGCAACTTTCTCTTTGGCACAAAAAATCTAATAATTATCACTAATATGTGACAGAATTCAAACTTGTATACAAGGAGAGCTAGACAAAAACTACTAAGTTATAAGGCTCTAAATCAGATTTTAACCGTTGGATGTCAATATGCAAGTCTTAGGAACAACATACAAAAATTTTGCCTCAATCAGAGCTCGTTTGGCCATCGATCAAGACAAGAGCAAATTCTGATATGAACATTTTATCTCTTCTGGGCAATTTTCTCTTTGCCACAAAAAAATCTAATATTCATTACCAATATATGACATAATACAAACTCGTATACAAGGAGTGCTAGACAGAAAATACTATGCTAGAGAGCTCCAAATCAGATTCTAACCGTCGGATGTCAAGAGGCAAGACTCAAGAATAACATATTAATATTTCACCTCAATGAGAGGTCGTTCGTTAATCGATCGAGGATTGAGTAAATTTTGATGTGAACGTTCTCTCTCTTCTGGGGACCTTTCTTTTTAGCACAAAAAAATATAATAATCATCACCAACATATGAAATAATACAAACTCGTATACAAATAGGGCTGGACAGAAAATACAAAGTTAGAGAGCTGCAAATTAGATTCTAAACGTAGAATACAAAGATGCAAGACTTAGGAAAAACATATTAAAATTTTGTCCCGATTAAAGTTCGTTTGATCATCGATCGAGACTAGAGCAAATTTTGATATAAACGTTTTCTATCTTCTAGGCACCTTTCTCTTTGGCATTAAAAAAAACCTAATAATCATCAATAATATATGACGTAACACAAACTTATATAAAAGGAGGGCTAGATAGAAAATACTATGTTAAAGAGCTCCAAATACGATTCTAACCATTAGATGTCAAGAAACAAGACTCAGGAACAATATACTAAAATTTCTTCCCGATCAGAGATTGTTTGGTCATCGATAAAGCCTAGAGCAAATTTTGATATGAACGTTTTCTATCTTCTGGGCAATTTTCTCTTTGACACAAAAAAAATCTAATAATCGTCACCAATATAACAACATCTAACCGTTGGATTTCAAGTTGCAAAACTAAGGAACAACATATTAAAATTTCATCACGATCAGATATCGTTTGGTTATCAATCAAGACTAGAGCAAATTTTTATATGAACAATTTCTGTATTCTGGGCAATTTTATCTTTGGCACAAAAAAATCTAATAATCAGCGCCAACATATGACATAAAACAAACTCGAATACAAGGAGCACTAGACAGAAAATACTAAGTTAGAAAGCTTCAAATAAGATTCTAACCGCTAGATGTCAAGATGTAAGACTCAGGAACAACATACTAAAATTTCTTACCGATCAGAGATCGTTTTGTCATCGTTCAAGACTCGAGCAAATTCTGATATGAACGTTTTCTCTCTTTTAGGCAATTTTCTCTTTGGCACAAAAAAATCTAAAAATCATCACCAATATATGACATATTACAAACTCATATATAAGGAGGGCTAGACAGAAAATACTGTGCCAGAGAGTTCCAAATTAGATTCTAACCGTCGGATGTCAAGAGGCAAGACTCAAAAACAACATACTAATATTTCACCTCGATCAGAGGTCTTTCGTTAATCGATTAAGACTTGAGTAAATTTTGATATGATCGTTTTCTCTATTTTGGGAACCTTTTTTTTTGGCCCAAAAAAATCTAATAATCATTACCAATATATGACATAATACAAACTGGTACACAAATAGGGCTAGACAGAAAATACTAAGTTAAGGAGCTCCAACTTAGAATTTCACCGTTAAATGCAAAGATGCAAGTCTCAAGAAAAACATACTAAAATATTGTTCCGATCAGAGATCGTTTGGTCATCGAACGAGACTAGAACAAATTTTGATATGAACGTTTTCTCTATTCTGGGCAATTTTAACTTTGGCACAAAAAACCTAATAATCATCAAGAATATATAACACAGCCCAAAGTCGTATGCAAGGAGGGCTATAAAAAAAATACAATGTTGGAGAGCTCCAAATCAGATTCCAACCTTTGGATGTCAAGATGCAAGACTCAGGAACAACATACTAAAATTTTATCCTGATCAAAATTCATTTGGTCATCGATCAAGACTAGAACAAATTTTGATGTGAACGTTTTCTCGCTTCTAGGCAATTTTCTCTTTGGCACAAAAAATTCTAATATTCATCACAAATATATGACATAATACAAACTCGTATACAAGGAGGGCTAGATAGAAAATACTATGTTAGAGAGCTCTAAATCAGATCCTACCCGTTGGATGTCAAGATGTAAGACTCAGGAACAACATACTAAAATTTCTTACCGATCAGAGATCGTTTTGTCATCGTTCACAACTTGAGCAAATTCTGATATGAATGTTTTCTCTCTTTTAGACAATTTTCTCTTTGGCACAAAAAAATCTAATAATCATCACCAATATATGACATAATACAAACTCATATATAAGGAGAGCTAGATAGAAAATAATATATTAAAGCAGATTCTAACTATTGGATGTCAAGAAGTAAGATTCAGGAACCATATACTAAAATTTTGTACCGATCAGAGATAGTTTGGTCATCGATCAAGTCTACAAAAAATTTTGATATGAACGTGTTGTCTCTTCTGGGCAATTTTCTCTTTGGCACAAAAAAATCTAATAATCATCACAAATATATGACCCAACACAAACTCGTATACAAGGAGGGCTAAATAGAAAATATTATATTAGAGAGCTCCAAATCAGATCCTACCAGTTAGATGTCAAGATGTAAGACTCAGGAACAACATACTAAAATTTCTTACCAATCAGAGATCGTTTTGTCATCGTTCACGACTTGAACAAATTCTGATATGAACGTTTTCTTTCTTTTAGACAATTTTCTCTTTGGCACAAAAAAATCTAATAATCACCACCAATATATGACATAATACAAACTCATTTATAAGGAGGGCTAGACAGAAAATACTGTGCCAGAGAGTTCCAAATTAGATTCTAACAGTCGAATGTCAAGAGGCAAGACTCAAAAATAACATACTAATATTTCACCTCGATCAGAGGTTGTTCGTTAATCAAACGAGGCTTTAGTAAATTTTGATATGAACGTTTTCTCTCTTGTGGGCACCTTTTTTTTTGGCACAAAAAAATCTAATAATCATTACCAATATATGACATAATACAAACTCGTATACAAATAAGGCTAGACAAAAAGTACTAAATTAAGGAGCTCAAAATTAGATTTTAACTGTTAAATGGAAAGATACAAGTCCCAGGAAAAACATACTAAAATAATGTCCCGATCAGAGATCGTTTGGTCATCGAACGAGACTAGAGTATATTTTGATGTGAACGTTTTCTCTCTTTTGGGCACTTTTCACTTTGGCACAAAAAACATAATAATCATCAAGAATATATAACATAACCCAAAGTGGTATGCAAGGAGGGCTACACAAAAAATACCATGTTGGAGATCTCCAAATCAGATTCCAACGATTGGATGTCAAGATGCAAGACTCGGGAACAACATACTAAAATTTTGTCCTGATCAGAGATCATTCGGTCATCGATCAAGACTAGAGCAAATTTTGATTTGAACGTTTTCTCCCTTCTAGGCAATTTTCTTTTTGGCACAAAAATTCTAATATTCATCACAAATATATGACATAATACAAACTAGTATACAAGGAGGGCTAGATAGAAAATACTATGTTAGAGAGCTCCAAATCAGATCCTACCTATTGGTAATCGATCGAGACATGAGCAAATTTTGATATGAACGTTTTCTCTCTTCTGAGGACCTTTGTCTTTGGCACAAAAAAATCTAATAATCGTCACTAGTATATGATATAATACAAACTCGTATACAATGAAGGCCAGACAGAAAATAGTACATTAGAGAGCTCCAAATCAGATTCTATCCATTGGATTACAAGATGCAAGACTCAATAACAACATACTAAAATTTCTTCCTGATTAGAGATCGTTTGGTCATCGATCTAGATTAGAGCAATTTTTGATATGAACATTTTCTCTCTTCTGGGCACTTTTCTCTTTGGCACAAAAAAATCTAATAACCTTCACCAATATATGACCTAATACAAACTTGTATATAAGGACGGCTAGACAGAAAATACTAAGTTAGAGAGCTCCAAAACAGATTCTAACCGTTGGACGTCAAGATGCAAGATTTAGGAACATCATACTAAAATTTCATCCCGATCAGAGGCACTTTTCTTTTTAGCACAAAAAATCCTAATAATCATCAAGAATATATGACATAGCACAAACCCTTATACAAGGAGGGTTAGACAGAAAATAATATATTAAAGCAGATTCTAACTATTGGATGTCAAGATGCAAGATTCAGGAACCATATACTAAAATTTTGTACCGATTAGAGATAGTTTTGTCATCGATCAAGACTAGTGCAAATTTTGATATGAACATGTTCTCTCTTCTAGGCAATTTTCTCTTTGGCACAAAAAATCTAATAATCATCACAAATATATGACCTAACACAAACTCGTATACAAGGAGGGATAAATAGAAAATATTATATTAGAGAGCTCCAAATCAGATCCTACCAGTTAGATGTCAAGATGTAAGACTCAGGAATAACATACTAAAATTTCTTATCGATCAGAGATCGTTTTGTCATCGTTCAAGACTAGAGAAAATTCTGATATGAACGTTTTCTCTCTTTTAGGCAATTTTCTCTTTGGCACAAAAAAATCTAATAATCATCACCAATATATGACATAATACAAACTCATGTATAAGGAGGGCTAGACAGAAAATATTGTGCCAGAGAGTTCCAAATCAGATTCTAACCGTTGGATATCAAGAGGCAAGACTCAAAAATAACATACTAATATTTCACCTCGTTCAGAGGTCGTTCGTTAATCGATCGAGGCTTGAGTAAATGTTGATATGAACGTTTTCTCTCTTTTGGGCACCTTTTTCTTTGGCACAAAAAATCTAATAATCATTACCAATATATGACATAATACAAACTTGTATACAGATAGGGCTAGATAGAAAATACTAAGTTAAGGAGCTCAAAATTAGATTTTAACTGTTAAATGCAAAGATACAAGTCTCAGGAAAAACATACTAAAATATTGTCCCAATCAGAGATCGTTTAGTCATCGAACGAGACTAGAGCAGATTTTGATATGAACATTTTCTCTCTTCTGGGCACTTTTCACTTTGGCACAAAAAATCTAATAATCATCAAGAATATATAACATAAGCCAAAGTTGTATGCAAGGAGAGCTACACAAAAAATACCATGTTGGAGAGCTCCAAATCAGATTACAACCATTGGATGCCAAGATGTCAGAGATCATTCGATCATCGATCAAGACTAGAGCAAATTTTGATATGCACGTTTTCTCGCTTCTAGGCAATTTTCTCTTTGGCACAAAAATTCTAGTATTCATCACAAATATATGCCATAATACAAACTCGTGTACAAAGATCGCTAGATAGAAAATACTTTGTTAGAGAGCTCCAAATCAAATCTTACCCATTGGATGTCATGAGGCAAGACTCAAGAACAACATACTAATATTTTGATCTCGATTAGAGATCGTTTGGTCATCGATCTAGACTGAAGAAAATTTTGATATGAACGTTTTCTCTCTTCTGAGCACTTTTCTCTTTGGCACAAAAAAATCTAATAACCTTCACCAATATATGACCTAATACAAACTCATATATAAGGAGGGCTAGACAGAAAATACTAAGTTAGAGAGCTCCAAATCAGATTCTAACCGTTGGACGTCAAGATGCAAGATTTAGGAACATCATACTAAAATTTCGTCCCGATCAGAGGCACTTTTCTCTTTAGCACAAAAAAACCTAATAATCATCAAGAATATATGACATAGCACAAACTCTTATACAAGGAGGGCTAGATAGAAAATAATATATTAGAGAGCTCCAAAGCAGATTCTAACTATTGGATGTCAAGATGCGAGACTCAGGAACCACATACTAAAATTTTGTACCGATCAGAGATAGTTTGGTCATCGATTAAGACTAGAGAAAAATTTGATATGAACGTGTTCTCTCTTCTAGGCAATTTTCTCTTTGGCACAAAAAAATCTAATAATCATCACAAATATATGACCTAACAGAAACTCGTATATAAGGAGGGCTAAATAGAAAATACTATGTTAAAGAGCTCTAAATCAGATCATACCCGTTAGATGTCAAGAGGCAAGACTCAAGAACAATATACTATTATTTTAATCTCGATCAGAGGTTGTTTGGTAATCAATCGAGGCGTAAGCAAATTTTTATATGAACCTTTTCTCTCTTCTGGGCACCTTTATCTTTGGCACAAAAAATCTAATAATCATCACCAATATATGACAAAATACAAACTCATATAAAAGGAGGGCTTGATAGAAAATGTTATGTTAAATTGCTCCAAATCAGATCTTACCCGTTGGATGTCAAGAGGTAGATTCAAGAAAAAGATAACAAAATTTTGATCTCGATCAGAGGTCGTTTTATAATCGGTCGAGGCTTGAGCAAATTTTGATAAGAACGTTTCCTCTCTTATGGGCACCTTTCTCTTCGGCACAAAAAAATCTAATAATTTTCACTAATATATGATATAATACAAACTTGTATACAAGGAAGGCTAGTTCAAAAATACTAAGTTAGAGAGCTCCAAATCAGATCGAGGCTAGCGCAAATCTTGGTATGAACGTTTTCTTTTTTCTAGGTACTTTTCTCTTTGGCACAAAAAAATCTAATAATAATCACCAATATATGACCTAATACAAACTCGTATATAAGAAGGGCTAGAAAGAAAATACTAAGTTAGAGAGCTTCAAATCAGATTCTAACCATTAGATCTCAAAATGCAAGACTCAGGAACAACATACTAAAATTTCACCCTGATCAGAGATCGTTTGGTCATCAAGCAAGATTACAGCAAATTTTGATATGAATATATGACATAACCCAAACTTGTATACAAGGAGGGCTACACAGAATATAATATATTAGGGAGCTCCAAATCAGAATCTAACCGTTGGATGTGAAGTTGCAAGACTAAGGAAAACATACTAAAATTTCATCCCGATTAGAGATCGTTAGGTCATCGATCAAGACTAGAGCAAATTTTGATATGAACGTTTTATCTCTTCTGAGCAATTTTTTTTGGCGCAAAAAACTCTAATAATCATCACCAATATAGGACCTAATACAAACTCGTATACAAGGAGGGCTAGATAGAAAATACTATGTTAGAGAGCTCCAAATCAAATCCTACCCGCCGGATGTCAAGAGGTAAGACTCAAGAATAACATACTAATATTTTGATCTTTATTAGAGGTCGTTTGGTAATCGATCGAGGCTTGAGAAAATTTTGATATAACCAATTTTCTCTCTTCTGGGCACCATTCTCTCTGGCACAAAAAATCCAGTAATCATCACTAATAAATGAAATAATACAAACTCGTATACAAGGACGGCTAGATACAAAATACTATGTCAGATAGCTCCAAATCAGATTCTACCCGTTGGATGTCAAAAGGCAATAGCCAAGAACAACATACTAATAGTTCATCTCTATTAGAGGTTGTTTGGTAATCGATCGAGGCTTGGGCAAATTTTGATATGAACGTTTTCTCTCTTACGGGCACTTTTCTCTTTGGCACAAAAAAATCTAATAATCATCATCAATATATGACATAATTCAAACTTGTATACAAGGAGAGCTAGACAAAAAATACTATGTTAGAGAGCTCCAAATTAGATTCTAACCGTCCGATGTCAAGAGGCAAGACTCAAGAATAACATACTAATATTTTATCTCGATTAGAGGTCGTTTGGTAATCGATCGAGGCTTGAGAATATTTTGATATGAACATTTTCTCTCTTCTAGGCACCTTTCTCTTTGGGATAAAAAAATCTAATAATCATCGCCAATATATGACATAATACAAACTCGTATACAAATAGGGCTATCAATAAAATACTAAGTTAGAGAGCTCCAAATCAGATTCTAACCGTTAGATATCAAAATGCAGGACTCAAGAACAACATACTAACATTTCATCTCAATCAGAGGTCGTTTGGTAATCGATCGAAGCTTGAGGAAATTTTGACATGAATGTTTTCTATCTTCTGGGCACCTTTATCTTTGGCACAAAAAATCTAATAATCGTCGCCAACATATGACATAATACAAACATGTATACAAGGAGGGCTAAAAAGAAAATACTATGCTAGAGAGCTCCAAATCAAATTCTAACCGTTAGATGTCAAGAGGAAAGACTCAAGAACAAAATATTAATATTTCTTCTCGATCAAAGGTTGTTTGGTAATCGATCGAAGCTTCAGCAAATTTTGATAACAACGTTTTCTCTCTTCTGGGCACCTTTCTCGTTGGTATAAAAAAAATCTAATGATTATTACTAATATATGTCATAACACAAACTCGTATACGAGGAGGGCTAAGCAGAAAATACAAAGTTAGAGAGCTCAAATCAGATTCTAACTGTTGGATATCAAGATGTAAGACTCATGAACAACATATTAAAATTTCATCCCGATCAGAGATCGTTTGGGCATCGATCGAGACTAGAGAAAATTTTGATATGAACGTTTTCTCTCTTCTAGGCACTTTTCTCTTTGGCACAAAAAAAATCTAAAAATAATCACCAATATATGACATAATACAAACTACTATACAAGGAGTGCTAGACAAAAAATACTAAGTTAGAGAGCTCCAAATCAGATTTTAACCGCTAGATGTCAAGATGCAAAACTCAGGAACAATATATTAAAATTTCGTCCAGATCAGAGATCATTTTGTCATCGATCGAGACTAGAGCAAATTTTAATTTGAGCGTTTTCTCTCTTTTACGCAATTTTCTCTTTGGCATTAAAAAAATCTAATAATCATCACCAATATATGACAAAATGAGAACTCGTACACAAGGAGGGCTAGACAGAAAATACTAAATTAGAGAGCTACAAATCAGATTCTAACCGTTGTATGTCAAGATGCAAGACTTAGGAACAACATACTAAAATTTCGTTCCTACCAGAGATCGTTTGATGATCGATCTAGACTAAAGCAAAATTTGATATGAACGTTTTCTCTCTTCTTAGTACGTTTCTCTTCTGCACAAAAAAATCTTATAATCTTCACCAATATAAGAAATATTACAAACTTGTATACAAGGAATACTAGACAGAAAATACTAAGTTAGAGAACTCCAAATTAGATTCTAACTGTTGGATGTCAAGATGCAAGACTTAGGAAAAACATACTAAAATTTAGTCCCAATCAAAGATCGTTCGGTAATTGAACGAGACTAGAGAAAATTTTGACATAAACGTTTTCTCTCTTCTGGGCAATTTTCCCTTTGGCACCAAAAAATCTAATAATCATCACCAATATGTGACAAAATATGAACTCATATATAAGGAGGTCTAGACAGAAAATACCAAGTTATAGATCTCCAAATTAGATTCTAACTGTTAGATTTGAAGATGCAAGACCTAGGAACAACATATTAAAATTTTGTCCACATCAGAAATCCTTTGAACGTTTTCTCTCTTCTGAGCACTTTCCTTTTTGGTACAAAAAAATCTAATAATCATTACCAATATATGAATGACATAATACAAACTCCTATACAAGCATGGATAGATAGAAAATACTAAGTTAGAGAGCTCCAAATCAGATTCTAACCATTGGATGCCAAGATACAAGACTAAAAAAAAAACATACCAAAATTTCTTCCCGATTAGAGGTCGTTTGGTCATTAATCGAGACTAAAGCAAATTTTGATATGAACGTTTTCTCTATTCTGGGCAACTTTCTATTTAGCACAAAAAAATCAAATAATCATCACCAATATATGACAAAATAAGAACTGGTATACAAGGAGGGCTGGACAGAAAATACTAAGTTAGAGAGCTCTAAATCAGATGCAAGTCTCAGAAACAACTTACTAAAATTCCATCCCCATAAGAGATCATTCAGTCATCGATCGAGACTAGAGCAAATTTTGATATGAACGTTTTTTTTTCTGGACACTTTTCTCTTTGGCACAAAAAATTCTAATAATCATCACCAATATATGACATAATACAAACTCGTATACAAGGTCAAAGATCGTTCACTCATCGATGGAGACTAGAGCGAATTTTGACATAAACGTTTTATCTCTTCTGGGCAATTTTCTTTTTGGCACAAAAAAATCTAATAATCATCATCAATATATGACATAATACAAACTCGTATACAAGTAGGACTATATAGAAGATACTAAGTTAAAGAGCTCCAAATCATATTCGAACCGTTGGATGTAAAGACATAAGACTCAGAAGCATCATACTAAAATTTCATCTCCATCAGAGATCTTTCGGTCATCGATCGAGGCTAGAGCAAATTTTGATACGAATGTTTTCTCTCTTCTGCGAACTTTTCTCTTTGGCACAAAAAATTCTAATAAACATCACCAATATAAGACATAATACAAACTCGTATACAAGGCTTGATGAATAAAAAATACTAAATTGGAGAGCTCTAAATCAGATTCTAACCGTTGAATGTCAAGAGGTAAGACTCATGAACAATATACTAAAGTTTCGTACCGATAAAAGATTGTTTGGTCATCTATCGAGACTAAAGCATATTTGGATATGAACGTTTTCTCTCTTCTAGGTACTTTTCTTCTTGGCACAAAAAATTCTAATAATCATCACCCAAATATGACATAACACAATCTCGTATACAAAGAGGGCTTGACAGAAAATACTAAGTTAGAAAATTACAAATCAGATTCTAACCATTGTATGTCAAGATGCAAGACTCAGGAACAACATACTAAAATTTCGTCCCGATCAGAGATCATTTGTTAATCGATCGAGAATAGAGAAAATTTTGATATGAACTTTTTTCTCTTCTGGGCAACTTTCTCTTTGGCACAAAAAAAATCTAATAGTAATCACCAATATATGACAAAATAAGAACTCGTATACAAGGAGGACTGGGTAGAAAATACTAAGTTAGAGAGCTACAGTTCAGATTCTAACCGTTGGATGTCAAGAGGCAAGACTCAGGAACAATATACCAAAGTTTCGTCTCAATAAGAGATCATTTGGTCATTGATCGAGACTAGAGCAAATTTTGATATAAACATTTTCTCTCTTCTGGGCACTTTTCTATTTGGCACAAAAAAATCTAATAATTATCACCAATATATGACATAATACAAACTCGTATACAAGGAGGGCTAGATATAAAATACTAAGTTAGAGAGCTCCAAATCAGATTCTAACTGTTGGATGTCAAGATGTAAAACTCAGGAACAACATACTAAAATTTCATTCTGATCAGAAATCGTTTTGATATCGATCGAGACTAGAGAATTTTTTGATATCAGTGTTTTCTCTCTTCTGGGTACCTTTCTTTTTTGCACAAAAAATTCTAATAATCATCACCAATAGATGACATAATACAAACTCGTATATAAGGAGGGCTAAATTGGTCATCGATCGAGACTACAACAAATTTCTATATGAACGTTTTCTCTCTTATAGGCACTTTTCTCTTTAGCACAAAAAAATCTTATAATCATCACCAATATGTGACGTAATTCAAACTCGTATACAAGGAAGGCTATACAGAAAATATTATCTTATAGAGTTCTAAATCAAATTCTAACCGTTGGATTGTGATATAAACGTTTTCCTTATTCTGGGCACTTTTATCTTTGGCACAAAAAAATCTAATAATCATCACCAATATAAGACATAATACAAACTCGCATACAAGGAGGGCTAGACAGAAAATACTAAGTTAGAGAGTTCCAAATAATATTCTAACCGTAGGATATCAAGATGCAAGACTCAGAAACAACATACTAAAATGTCGTCCTGATTAGAGATCGTTTGGTCGTCAATCGAGAATAGAGCAAATTTTGATATAAAGGTTTTCTCTCTTCTTGGCACTTTTCACTTTCGCACAAATTTTTTTAATAATTATCACTAATATATGATATAATACAAACCTGTATACAAGGATGGCCAGACAAAAAATACCAAGTTAGAGACCTCCAAATCAGATTCTAACGGTTGGATACCAAGACGCAAGAATCGGGAACAACATATTAAATTTCATCCCGATGAAATATCGTCTAGTCGTCGATCGAGACTAGAGGAAATTTTGATATAAAAATGTTTTCTCTGTCTTGGGAATTTTTCTCCTTGGTAAAAGAAAAATTAATCATCACCAATATATGACATAATAAAACTTGTATGCAAGGAGAACTAGACAGAAAATATAAAGTTAGAGAGCTCCAAATAGGATTCTAACTGTTAGATGTCAAGAAGAAAGACTCAGGAACAGCATACTAAAATTTTGTCCTGATTAGATATCGTTTGGTCATCGATCGATACTAGAGAAAATTTTGATATGAACTTTTTCTCTCTTCTGGGCGTTGTTCTCTTTGGCACAAAAAATCTAATAATCATCACTAATATATGATATAGTGCAAACTATGTTAGAGAGCTCTAAATCAGATTTTAATCGTTGGATGTCAAGAGGCAGGACTCAAGAACAACATATTAATATTTCATCTCGATCAGAGGTCGTTTGGTAATCGATCAAAGCTTAAGCAAATTTTGATGTGAACGTTTTCTCTCTTCTAGACACCTTTCTCTTTGGCAAAAAATATCTAATAATCATCACCAATATATGACAAAATAAGAACTTGTATACCCGGAGGGTTAGACAGAAAATACTAAGTTAAGGAGCTTCAAATTAGATTCTAACCGTCGGATGTCAAGATGAAAGACTTAGAAAAAACATACTAAAATATTGTCCCAATCAGAGATCGTCTGGTCGTTGAATGAGACTAGAGAAACTTTTGATATGAACGTTTTCTTTCTTCTGGGCACTTTTCTCTTTGGCAAAAAAAATCTAATAATCATCACCAACATATAACATAATACAAACTCGTATACAAGGAGGGCTAGATAGAAAATACTATGTTAGAGAGCTCCAAATCAGATTCTAACCGTTGGATGTCAAGATGCAAAACTCAGGAAAACATACTAAAATTTTGTCCCGATTAGAGATGGTTTGGTCATCGATCAATACTAGAGCAAATTTTGATATGAACGTTTTCTCTCTTCTGGGCGTTGTTGTCTTTGGCACAAAAAAATCTAATAATCATCGCTAATATATGATATATCGCAAACTTGTATACAAGGAGGGCAGGATAGAAAATACTATGTTAGAGAGCTCCAAATCAGATTTTAACCGTTGGATGTCAAGAGGCAGGACTCAAGAACAACATACTAATATTTCATCCCGATTAGAGGTCGTTTGGTAATCGATCGAGGCTTGAGAACATTTTGATATGATTGTTTTCTCTCTTCTAGGCACCTTCCTCTTTGGAAAAAAATATATGTAATAATCATCACCAATATAATTCAAAATAAGAACTCGTATACAAGGAGGTTTAGACAGAAAATACTAAGTTAGGGAGCTTCAAATCAGATTCTAACCGTCGGATATCAAGATGCAAGAACATGCTAAAATTTCGGCTTGATTAGAGATCATTTGGTCTTTGCTTAAGACTAGAGCAAATTTTATATGAACGTTTTCTCTATTATCGGCACTTTTCTTTCTGACAAAAAAAAATCTAATAATCATCACCAACATATATCATAATACAAACTCGTATAGAAGGAGAGCTAGCCAGAAAATACTATACTAGAGAGACAAATTAGATTCTAACCGTTGGATGTCAAGTTGCAAGACTCAGGAAAATATACTAAAATTTCGTCCCGATTAGAGATCATTTGGTCATCGATCGATACTAGAGCAAATTTTGATATTAACGTTTTCTCTATTCTGGGCACTTTTCTTTTTGGCACAAAAAAATCTAATAATTATCACCAATGTATGACATAATGCAAACCGTTAGATGTCAAAAGGCAGGACTCAAGAACAACATACTAATATTTCATCTCGATCAAAGGTCGTTTGGTAATCGATCGAGCCATTATTAAATTTTTATATGAACTTTTTCTGTCTTCTAGGCACCTTTCTCTTTGGTAAAAAAATATCTAATGTAAACGATCTAGAAGCGGGGTTGAATAGATCTTTCAATCTTTTCGAATAATTCTACAGTAATAATTAGAAGTCAATTCACACAAAAACCAAATTAAACAAAATCAAATGTAGAGAATAGAGAAGAAGGGCAAACACTGTTTTTATAGAGGTTCGGTGCTAAGACCTACGTCCTTTACCTAAGCTCCCACTTAGGATTTGGCAAACCA
>JAOTAX010123507.1:0-20715 GCA_025629825.1 Erythroxylum guanchezii | reverse complement strand
TATGGCATATTATGCATGAGCATAAAGAAGCATTTTTAAGCCTCTCATAGATCACTCACATTTACTATTCTAACCCTTCCATAAGTAATGGGATGTCACAATATCATCTCATTAAACTCAGTTTTAATATTGACTAATTTGTTTACCTTATTGTTTGCTGGATTCAATACTGGTGATGAATAATTACTATTAGTAATAAATTTTTTAATTCATTAACAATGAATTAAGTAAAATAATAAAATAATTATTATTTTATATAAAATAAGAAATTAATCATCTTATTTCACTACAAGAAAATTACAAATTAGCGATGAAAAATTACCGATAGAAACAAGACTGTAGTAAATTAGCGACGGAAATTGATTTTCTGTCGGCAACATTGTCGGAAAAATTTTTATTTTGCGACAGGCAAAATATTCGTCAGTAAAGGCGGAGGAAAATTATCCCGGTAATTTTTCCAACAAAAGAGCAATATTCGTCGGTAAAATGGGCGATAATTATTGGAGGCAAATATAAGCGTCGGGGTGTATCAACAGAAGCAATGTTCGTCGGTAATTTACCGACAGAACTATCATTCCATCGAGAAAATTGACATTTTTAATATAAAGAAGACGATGTCGTTTGGTATTAAACGAAAGCAATGTTCGTCGGTAATTTACCGACAGAACTATCATTCCGTCGAGGAAATTGACGTTTTTAATAAAAAGAAAACGACATCATTTGATTTAATACCAATTGATGTCGTTTTCGTTTAACCTTAAACCTACCCAAAGCCCCTTCCCCCTCATCCATCGTCTTCTTTCTTCTTCGTTTTCTACTATCGTCGTTGATTTTCTTCGTTTTCTACTATATCATCATCGGTCTCGTCCATCGTTCGTCCTCCATTGTGTGTGCTTCACTCTCGTCCATCGTCCATCGTCTTCAGTTAAGTGGAGGTTAGTTATTGTTAAACGTTTGAGTACAAACCTTCATTTCCTGTTCAGTAAATTCTATTTAATCAATTGTTTAAAATTATCTTTAACCCGTAAATAAAGAGTTAAATTAATTTTTGTAAAAAAATCAAGTCTAAATTCTAAAATGATCCTTTGCCAAAGGAAACATTATTGGCATCCCTTTCCTAACATTTACTGAAGTCGAGTTTTATCGACACTCTCTCGTCTCCTCTTGCCTTTTTATTGATCGTTCAAGTCATTGGCTTTTCTTTTATTGCTTTGTAATTTTTGGTGGCTAGTGAGAGGTCCCTTTTGTTCAAAGAACTCACGGTTGTTTAATTTTTGTTATGAGTTGTCTGTTTCTACTGTGATGAATCACTTTGTTTTTCCGTTTTGTGATTACTAGGATATGAATATCTCTAGTTGGGGGATGAATTCAGTCTCTTTGGGTCTTCGATTTGTGACAATCTTTATCTTGCCTTGTAATTTTGATCGAATTGATTTCTAGATTACAAGTTCATTTACATCTTGTGAGATACTTAGAGCAATTGTTGTTGTACTTAATTTCTTTACTATGTTGTAGTTAACCAGAAATGAAATACTAGATTTGACTTAACTCAAAATCTTCGTTGCTTGAGTAGGAGTTATGTTTTATTCAAGTTATTAAGTACCCAAGTTTTGAATATTATCGCTTTATTCACTTCCATGGTTAGTTGTTTGTATTCATCTTTACTCACTTCCATGATTATTTTTCTTTTGACATGTTTAATCCTGCCTGTAATGTTCTGATTTCAATTATTTTGTGTAGGTATTTAACGATTGCATTGGCTTCATTGGACCACTTCATCTCAATAAGCTTATCTGATTTCTTCAACAAGGTTTGTACCATGTATCAGTTCTAAAGTACTCTCTCTTTTGTTAAACTAGCATCTGTTAATATGTACATTTGATAAAATTGGCACATCCATTTGACATTTTGGAAGTACTTTCAGAAATTTAGGCCTACTATTTATGTCATTGTTTTCAAAAACTAAATGTGTTTGAAGGTGTTTATGTTGGTGAATGATAGAAAAATATAGTGATTTTTTGTTATTTAAAGATGAATTCGGGTTGCCTACAAAATGTTCAATGAAATGTTATTTAGAGATGAAATGTTCGATGAAAGGTGTTAAAGAGTCCACAATTGTTATTTAGGTTTTGAAACAAATATAGTGAATTGAGGGGATTGATTTGAAGAAGAAAAGATTTGGAAAGGATTTGTAAAACTATGTTATTTTAGTTATAATAATTTATGATCAGCTAATAATTTGAAGACTAGAGAAATTGGATATTTATGTTTTAAGATCTTTTTAATGTACTTAAACGATGTATAGAAAATTGACCTAAAACTTTTTATAATTAAAAAATTTTTAAAATTAGACCTAAATTAAAGAAGTAAGTTTGCTAGAGTTTGGAATCTAAATAAAGAGAAAGATGTTTTAATTTTAGACAAAATAAGACATAAAATAAAAGAAATGGATTTTTAAAATAAGTGCCTTACCTTAATACACTCATTAACAGGGATTAATATTGTATTTCTTGCAGGTCGTGTTTTGTGTTGAAAAGCATTGATAATTGTCCATCCTCATTTGTCTTCTTTATACTTTGCGACTGTCTATCTATCAAGGTAAGTCGTTCAACTAAGTAATGTCTACAATGTGATTGATTTTGTGTTGTTCTTTGCAATTTTACCTATAAAAATAATTGATGAGATTTTATGATGGGGTTTAATAGTCTAAGTATTTATGTGTGGACATTATTTAAATTTAAACATAAAGTCTTGAACTTATAGGTGATTAATTCAAACTTAGTATTAACATAAGAAATTCACGTAATTGACATGACAATTCTTTGCATAATAAACTCCTAGGATGGTATATAGGCTGAAAACCTGTGATGCAGCTCTCATGAAGCTTATCAGTGAAAAATTCCACGAGCTTAGGAGTCACAACGAGAACTTGCTTTCTTGATTCATATGATGTAAAAATGTCACGTACCATAATACTTTTTTAAAATCAAACTTTGGAAATCAACTTGTAGGTGATTAATGCAAACATAGTTATCTTGATTTTGTATGTTGTTGTTTTGGAATATTGTTAGAATGATTGATTGCCAGATGTATGAATTACATAAGTATTTATAGCATGTCAAATGAGTTTGTATAATTATGGATGATTTAAGGTATAATAAACTCTTATGATGGTATATAGGCTAGAAACCTGTGATGTAGCCTCCCATGAGGCTTATCGATGAAAAATTCCACGAGCTTAAGAGTCACAGCAAGAACTTACTTTCTCGATTCATATAGTGCAACAATGTCACGTACTATAGTGCTTGTTTAAAATCAAACTTTGGAAATCAACTTGTAGATGATTAATGCAAACATAGTTATCATGGTTTTGTATGTTGTTGTTTGGAATATTGTTAGAATGATTGATAGCTAGATGTATGAATTACATAAGTATCTATTGCAAGTTGAATGAGTTTGTATAATTATGGATAATTTGAGGCATAATAAACCCCTACGATGGTATCTAGGCTGGAAACCTATGAAGCAGCTCCTATGAGGCTTATCTGTAATAACCCGTTCTCCCTATTGAGGGTTAGAGCTTTAGTTGTCATTGGGAATTCATGAAATACATTTCATTCACATGCATATCATTATCATACACATATGAATTATGACTTATGATTTATGATTTTGTACACATTACAAAGAATGCATATGCACTCAATTGACTCATTTCGGGGTATGAAAAGATTAAAAAGCTCATGATGTGAATTGTGAAATGTTTATGCCTTGAATTTTGGTTTGATTGATTACAAGTAGTGAATTTGGAATTAAATGATATAATTGGAAATTTGAGGAACTAAATGTACATTTGGTCTAGGAAAAATGCCAAGTGGTAAGAAAAAATTGATACATGGAAATTAGAATGATTAAGCCTATAATTGAGTGACATTTGGCATTGATCATTGTGTGACAAATGGATTAGTAAGTTGATGACAATTGGCAGCTGTGATTACATGACATATGACCTAGCTTTATTGGTGACATATGCAACATATTCACATGATAAATGGAGGACATGCCTTTAGACATATGGCAAATTAATTTGATGACACCTAGCACCTTAGGAGTAACATTTCTGCAGTGTTGTTTTAGCCTAGCTCATTCTTCTTCTCTTCTCATATCTCACCACCGAAAATTTCTTCTATTTCCCCTTCTTGTGTTTTTCTTGAAGCTATGCTAAATTACCACACCAAATACATGCTTTTACCCTTCACAAAATAGCTAAAGAACTAGCTTATTATTGTTGTTTTATCATAGCCAAAAGTCATCTAATCCCACCTTGAATTTGTGATGATCTTGCATGCATAGAGGGCTAGGTTAACTTGATGAATTGAGCTGGGATTGGAAACTAAATAAGTAAAGTGTTGTTCTTTATGGCATGTTATAATAGAAAGATTATGATGATTGAATTGAGATAGATTATCTATGATGTTGATGTTGAAGATGTGCTGGAAAATGGAGAATGAATGGATACTTTTCTAGTCTATTTTTACATATACGAAAATGGTAGTCTATGGATTGTTGTATGAATTATTTAATTTGGGATTTGAAGTATAAATGAAGGTGGATTCATGGTAAAGATAGGTGTTATTGAAGTGTTCTTGAATATAGAAAATTAGATTTATAGGTCTTATCTTCCTATTTCAATCTATTTTACATATATTTAGGGCATGAATATGAAGAAAGTCAAAGAATTAAAGTTGTAGGTATATGTCTTAGCGTGACCTATGTGAAAGTGGCTTGATAAAATAGTGACAATAGCTTGAGTTATGCTTGTTTTCCTAATACTGCCTATGATAGACCCCTGTGTAGGAACCTTATATTATTTCCTGATTTTTGGGACCTTAGAACTTGAATTAGTCAAATTATAAAACATGAAAAATGATTATTGATGTCTTATTAATGGTTCTGTGAAATAGTTTGGCCAGAAGATATCTTGATAAGTTTATATAGTTAATTGATGTTATTATCTAAAGAATGAACTCTTTTGATGTGTTGAGTTCAAATCTGGAAATTCTGATTTGTTAAAGGAATAAATGAGTTCTTTTAATGTAAACATGATCTTAAAGGACATAAGAAATTTGTATAAGGTATGGATGAATGAGCATTGAATAACATGGGGTAATTATGAATGATAATTGAGTAAATGTATGAAAATATATTGCTGGAAAAAGTTTGGTGAATGTATAGATTTAGCTTGCTGAAATTCCAGATTTAAATTAACTAATTAACAATTGTGTGTGTGATATAAGAGGTTTTTGATCATGAAAATGTTTAAGGATAAGTGTAAAATATGAGTTGTTAATAGTATAAAGATGTTTTTATGAATGTAAATGAGACCCAAAGAATATGAGTATAGTGAATTAGGTATGATTGAATAAGAATTGAGGAAATTGTGTGAGACCTAGATCCTAAGTTACTCTAGAAGAACAATTTTGGACTAAGAAATGCCTTAAAGGTCTGTCAACTAACGTCTAAGGAATAGTAGACTTTTTATGTAGAATTTTTGTATAAAAGCTTGTAAATTTTCAAATGTTTTGGTAATGTAAATATTTGTTTTAATGACTACGGTATAAATCATGTTTGCAATGAAATGAAGAGTAGTAGTTGTTTTTTAAGTATTGTGTTATTCTTTATGATGCCATATAAGTGAACATAACTGCTCTAACATGTCATTATTATAGGATATGTACTTGCATATCCTCTGGATGTTCTGGTATATACTTTATAGTAGTGGGGTGTTACAATTGTATAATACTAGGAAAAGATTAATGAATTTATGAAGGATGAATGTAAAGTGATCAAGTTTACTGAAGGCATAAACCTAATTACAAACTAAATGATGTACAAGTTATGATGTATAAATGATTAACATTTGTGAATAAGGTTACACACCCGGAATGATCAATTAAGCATGCATTGAACATAACACATATACATGTGTATGATTAAGTACTTATTTGATTAAACAAGTTAATAATGTGTACATATGTGTGTATTGCATAATTTAGAAGCACAAATTGACCGATAGCTTCCAAACATTGTCAGTTCATCGAGGCAACAACTATTTGGAGCATACTGTGAGTTGACTTAGATGATCCTCACTATAATAATTATTTTTGTCTAAATTTCAATTATTGAATTGCTACTTATATAATTGTGATATTCCGGACATTGTTGGTCTGCGCAGTTTGATATTCGAGAATGTATTGGAAGTGCTTACTGATTGTATGTGAATGGGGAAATGTGTCAACTATATGTTGAATATCGGACTTAAATCCGATGATTGTGATAACTGACTGTGTGCATTGAAAGAAAGTGATTGATAGATATTATGTGGAATGTTGTACTCTATCACATAAATATGCATGATCAAATAAAGGAGTTGTGACCGAAATGACCAATGTGAAAAGAGCTTAAAGCTCAGAATGTGCACAAAGAGCCACAGACTCAACGATTAATGAGCCTGGTATCTACAATGGGTACGGGATCGTATCTAAAATGTGCCTAATATCTACAATAGATATGGAACAGTTAAATAGGTGCTCGGTCATCACAAAAATGGAAGTGAGTCTCATGTGCATTTGCATCTATATCTTTACATGTGTTCATGAGATTGATTGCAAATAAATGTTGAATTGTGTTGTTACAATGATGTGTAATGTTTGTGTACATGTTCATGATATAAAGAATTGAGATAAATGATTGGATTGTTATGAAATGACTATATGAAGATTTTGTATTCATAATATGCTTGTTGAAATATGATGAGTAAGGTGATATATATATATGGGATTTGATTTTGGATGAGGTGTTATACTGAATGCACTGTGTTTAATAAATGAGATGTTTATGCTCTTTTTGAATAAGCACATCGATGATGGTTCACTCACTGAGTTCGCAAAACTCATCAAAATTGTAACGTTGATTTTGCAGGTACTGAGAGGAGACTTAGCTTCTAAGGAAATCTAGTTGAAGTCTAGTGCCGTCCATTTTGGGAACAAGAAATGGCTCAAAGGTCTGGTTAGTTGACATTTGAGGAGTTTAGATAGAATGTTTTTGTTTAGTAACTCATATCATGTAGAACTTGTTATATCAAACTGTGAACTCACAGATGGTTTTATAATATAAATATATGCTTAGTGTGTAATGAAATGACAATGTAAATTATGTTTTACTAATGAAATGGGATGAGTTGAACTTAAAATATTTATATTCTTTATGATGCCATTATAAGCTGATGTGTTTGCTCTAACATGTCATTCTCATAGAGTATGTTCTTGAATGTCCTCTAGATGTTCGGGTATATGCACCATAGTAGTGGTGTGTTACATTATCATTGAAAAATTCCACGAACCTAGGAGTCACAGTGAGAACTTGCTTTCTCGATTCACAGGTGTAAACAATGTCACGTACCATAATGCTTGGTTAGCATATTATTTTATTTGACTGATACTCAAATATGTTCAGTTTGTATAATTGTGAACTCATATGGTGGAATAGGTTGGTTTCAATTTGGAGGGGAAATGGTCAAAGACCTATAAAAACTTTTTGTAAAGTAAATATTAAATGTTCTGTAAACTTAGGGAAAATGAAAGATACTAATTGTGAAATCACTTTTTTAAATAACAATTTTGCATAAATAAGTAATGTTGATAGATCTTGGATGTATAGATGATTAACACCATATGGTTTCATTAATCCTAAGTTTATTGAGGGAGTTAAAGTTTTTATTCACTATGCATGTTCTCAACTTGCATATATGGATGGTCCAAAGATCAGATGTCCACATAAAAAATGCAAACATATTCATTTTCTTCCTATTGATGAAGTAAATCTCCATTTATTAAGAAAAAGGGTTTGTTACAAATTATTTTGGGTAGACACGATATGGGAAACCATTAATTTGTAACACCTCAAGGGGTAATGAAGTAAACTCATCAATAAATGGGTTTGACGCGGTGATTGGATTTATAACAAATAATGTGGGTGCAACTAAAAATCCTTACACTCAAACGGTTTATGATGTAGCTGGTTATACCTTTCAAACAACTATAGAAAATCTTGAAGAAGAACCAAACCCACATGTAAAAAAGCTTTTTTAACTTGTTAAAATCAACTGACCAAGAATTATGGACAAATTGTGAGACATGACTCAATTATGCTCAATTGCTTGAATATTGAACATAAAGTTTGAAAGGCAAATTTCTGATCGAAGTTTGGATAAAATTCTTGCTTGGTATAATGAATCATTATCTCTTGATCATACAATGGTTGATAATTTCTATAATATGAAGAAACTTATTAGGGGTCTTAGTTTGCCAGTTGAAAATTTTGATTATTGCAATTTTGGACGTATGTTGTTTTAACGAAATGATATAGAATTACAAGAGTGCAAATTTTATGGTCAATCTAGGTTCAAACCTAGAAAGCGTTCTATGAAACAGAAATTAATACCTTAGAAGAGCAATTATTATTTCCTGCTAATTCCAAGACTTTAAAGACTATATGCCTCTGATTTTACTACATCTCACGTGAGATGACATAATAAACATGAACAGTAAGATGGAATAATGAGTCATTCATTGGATGCACTCGTATGAAAACATTTCAATAACACTCATTTTGAATTTGCAGCTGAAAGTCGAAATGTTAAGTTGGGGTTGTCGACAGAAAGATTTCAACCTTTTAGTCAATCTGGCCATCAATATTTATCATGCCAATCATAATTACTCGTTATAATTTGCCTCTATGGATGTGTATGAATGAGGCATATATGTCTTAACGGTGATTGTGTCAAAGCATAAAATTGATGTATTCTTACAACTATTGTTCTTTGAATTGTATCATCTTTAGGAATTTGGTGTGGAGACATATGATGTGTCTCTTAAACAAAATTTTTTGTTGAGAGTAACTTTGATGTGGATTATTAGTGATTTCCCTACATATGCTATGTTATCTGGATGGAGCATGGCTTGTCCTTACTATAGTAATGATTTTAATGTGTTTTATCTTCCTAAAGGGGCCAAAACATATTGGTTTGACAACCATAGGAACTTTCTTCCTACAGATCATCCATTTAGATGTGAAAAACAAAAGTTCATTAAGAATAAGATAGTACAAACACCTCCTCCCCCTCACAAAGCTGGTGAAGAGATATTGCAAGAGATTGATGAATTAGGGTTGCTAAAAGTTACAGAACTTGAAGCTGAAGAAGTTAATAGAAACATCAGTAAAAACTTTGATTGGAGAAAACGAAGTATCTTTTGGGATTTGCCATATTGGAAAAGTATTTGTATATGTCATAATCTAGATGCATGCATATTGAAAAAATTATTTTTGACAATTTATTCAACACTATAATGAACATTGAAGGGAGGACAAAGGACAATACAAAATCACGACCTGATTTGAAATTTTTTTGTATAAAGAATGAGTTAGATAAAGATCTTCGCACTGGTAAATATCCAAAAGCATGTTACACTCTAGACAAAAAATAAAAAGAAAATTTGTGTGAATGGTTAAAAAGTCTAAAGTTTCCTGATGGTTATGTTTCGAACTTGCAAGGTATATGGACATGAGGAAGTACAAATTATTTGGGATGAAAACTCATGATTGTCATGTTTTTATGCAACCAATTGAATTAAGATTGTTTTTCAAAAGCTTAACATTATATGAAATAAAGTTGGTTGAAATGGAAAAGCTTAAAAAGGATATTTCAGTTATCTTTTGCAAATTAGAAGGGATTTTTTCTCCAAGTTTCTTTGACTGTATGGAGCATCTACACATACATTTAGCACACAAGGCCAAACTTGCTAGTCTGGTTCAATATCGATGGATGTATCCGTTTGAGACGTAATTATAATTAATATTTAAATAGAAGTTATAGCATGTTTTAATCACAGAATTGTAATAACCCTATTTGTAATGTAGGTATTTGCATCACTTGAAGAAAAATTTCAAGAACAAGGCTAGAGTTGAAGCTTTGATATGTAATGCTTATTTAGTAGAGGAAGCAAATACATTTTTTTCACATTATTTTGAGTCGCATGTGCACACAAGAGAAAGAAAAGTTTCTCGTAATGACGGTGAAGGAGAAACGGGTGATGTTGATGATAACTTATCCATTTTCACATATCCAGGATGAACATATGGACATTTAACAAGAAGAATGTTAATAGCAAAAGAAATAGAGGCTACCCATGTTTACATTTTATTGAATTATCAAGAGGTTTAACCTTTTGTGCAGTAAGTTTAAGTTGATTTTGAAATAGATTATTTGAGTTTCTAAAGTTACTGTTGTTCACAACTAAAATACATAATAATGCTTTTATATTAAACGAGCAATGGTTACTCGAGCTAATGCCCAAAACAACACAAGATGATATCAATAAAGAAGTTGAAAGACATTTTACTTAATGGATAGAGAAATGTGTAAGTTTCACTTGTAATAATTAAAATGATTGAATTATCATATCAAAGTGATTAGATGACATTATATAATTTACTATGATAAATTGTTTTTTGTGTAGGCCCTCAAAAAATCCAATAGAGAACAAGTTCATATGTAATCTTGCAAAAGGACCTTTGTGAACTATTAAATCGTATCCGGTGTATTTTGTTAATGAATACAAATTTTATACAGAATATCATGGTCATAGTATGACAACAGTAAATAGTGGGGTTTGTATACAGGGAGAATTGATGGATTATTATGATAAAATAATTAAGATACTTGAAATTAAGTACCCTACATTGCCAATAAAATGAAGTGTGATTTTTAAGTGTGAATGGTTTGATCCAACTCCTAATGTTGGAACAAAAGTGCACAATCGATACAATCTAGTTGAAATCAACCAGAGAAGAAGATTTAGACAATTTAAACCTTTCGTGTTGACGATGCAAGTGATCCATGTGTATTATGTTCCTTTTCCTAGCTTACAACGAGATAAATCAAATTTGCTGGCCATATGTAAAGTAAAACCTATAGGTGTTTTCGAATTACATGGAAAAGAAGAAAATAAGAGAATTGAAAGTGAAGCATTTCAGGAAGATGTTTATAAAAAAAATGCATATGTAACATATGACGAGAATGAACTTTTAAACGATCCAAATAATGAATATGTTGAAATTTTATCCGGAGAGGATGAGGAGGGCGAGAGATTTGAAGAGGAGCCTGAGTTTGATTCTAATTCTTTGGAAAAAGAAGATGATGATGATTTTGATTTACAATTAATTGCTGATGGCGATTAACTCGTGTTTGTAATAGAATATTATATGAATAAATCTATTATTGCATCAACAATATATTGTTATATATTGAATTTATATTGTTCTATTACTAAAAAAATCAATAAAATGTGAATTTCAAGTTAAAAATATGCCACCAAAGAGAAAATAGGATATGATGAGACCAAAGTTCAGGTTACAATGATTTGGAGAAGCCAATGCATTTCCACGTGAAGCATCACATTTTGCAGATGTTACTGCACATATAGATGAGGTATCACCTTCTGTACTTACTACTATACCATCCAGCAGCCCTGTTACACCATCTACCAGCACGACACCATCCACCACCCCTATACCGATAAAGATATCAGGGGTAAATGTTGTGAATAAAGGAGGCGACCTCCAACCTGGAGCTAAGAGAGTTGATGGAAGAACGTACATCACAATTTTCAACAATTTGTAAGTAAAATTCTAAAAATTTTGTAATACATGATAACATCGTAGGTTTATACTAAATTTATAGGTTTTATGTGATGCCCTAATATCCCCTAGGAGGATATTACGAGTGCCACACACACAGAACACACTGAACACGAAGCATTTCGAAACATACAAAACACTTTATATATGCATTACCAGAATCTCAACAAACATACATCGCATATCATAATTTTGGAACGCAGCCTGAATTAAGGTTATTACAACCCTTCAAACAAAAATCCAAAGTTATATACAAGCCCAAAACAAACTCAACAAAATACATTTTTAAGCAATACAAAACTCAAACTCCTTTGGTCAACGCAATTGACTTGTCCCAGTCCTTAAGTCCTTCTATCTGAACCTACACAAGGCAAATCTACCATGCTAAGCATATAGCTTAGTGAGTAATAACTAATTTATACATAAATTGACAAATCATTACATTGAATCATGTAACAGCATCAACATGCATTCAAAGATTTCTTTAACAGTAAGTTGGGCAGAAAGCATTTCAAAACAGAGTTTTATAAATAACAGAATTGCATGACACAAGAGGGTATAAACCCTTCAGAATCAAAAAAATAATTCAATTTAAGTCAAAATCAAATGGATATCAGAGTAAGAAATCAAATGACTGCTAAATCCACTTACAGAAGCTGGTAACAGGACTTATACAGAAGAGACCGAAGTCTCAACACTGAAGTGTCATAGAAGAGACCGAAGTCTCGACACAGAAGTGTCACTAATAGAAGACACTAAAGTGTTAATAACAAAAGACACTAAAGTGTCACAGAAGCAGCTGCAAACTCTTCTAGGCATGCCTATTTACCACAATTAGGACTCAACAGTTTTAAAGCAAAACAAAGTCATTTCAGACTTTTTATGTGCAAAGCAAGTAATCAATCATATTCACATACAAGTAGCACTTCCAATGATATAATCATGCATCAAACGCCTCAAACAATCATTGTCCGGAATTCAGAACACAATCAGTATAAATCAATTTCAACAAGCAGAACAAAGTAAGGTATGACCATCTGAGATTACTCACCAAAAGCTCCCCTATTGTTTATTGCCTCGAAGTCCCGACAATATCTGGAATCGATCACTTTAAGGGTTCCTTTTGATTTCAGAAAATCACAACATGAGAAAGAAGACTAAAGCTTGGTGAAGACAAAGCTATACCGAAGAGGAAACAATAAGAGTTTACACAATTTGTAATATCTTGCTTTAATAACTCATAGACAACTTGGCCCCTTTGCATGTGGGCCACTTGTCATCCTTTGATAAGTGTTAAATGTCATTATGTCATTTGTTCTTTTTTCTTAATCTAAAATATCCTAAAATTTTTAGAAAATTTCCTAAAATTCCAAAATATTACTAATAGTCTCTAAATAAATTTTTACCACCAAATAAATTTTATAACACAATTTATCCAAAATCCACACTTTAATCACATTAAAAATCACTTATACCCGGAAAATGACATGAATGCATGTATTTGTATACGTCAAAATTCATATACACGTATCAACGAATACTCAATTATGCAAAGCAAACGATGTACTGGAATTCCTTAATTTTCTAACCCCTAACATGGGGTGTTACATTTTAATTTGAAAATGGTCTAAAATTTTATATATTAGGTTGGTTCCGTTTGGAACGTGCTAAAGAAATTTCTCATCCAAGTTCAAGTAGAGGAGAGATCTTGAGGGTTATATATGGAAGAATGTCTCTCAGCCAACAAAGGATTTTTATTATCAGGAGTTTGAGGTACACAAAATATATTCTTTAATCTTTTTTATTTAATTTAATTTTATAAATTAATTAGATAAATATTGTCGTTTATAAGTACTTATTGTATGTTTTCTTTTTTTAGAAAGATTTTTTTTGGGATCCAAAATTTGATGTTGTAATTTATATTGTATAGGAAAGGCGAGCTCGTACACCTTATAGAGGCTTTCTTGCTTCGATACACAAGAATGGTGTACGACCATCATATATATCTGAAGAAATATGCAAGTGGTTGGCAGTAGTATTAGGCATCACCCGAGGCAATGTCCTTTTGAAAATGCAATTCTGCTAACAGACGTGGAAGACTAGACGAAAATAGTCTACTTGTACACACCGGAGGATCTTTGAACCACCAGGAGCATACACTTCAACTTAAAAGTGTCAAAACTTTACACTTATATTCTGATTTTTTTACTTTGATGTATGAAATTTGATTTCAAAGTAATTTGATATATGAAATTTAAAATGAAAATATATGTGCATTATGGGGAATAATAATATTATAAATGTCTGATGTCATTAATGGTTGTGTTGATGAGTTAAATTCTTTTGTCTAATAAAGGGTAAATATCATAAAATTAGAGGAAATTCTGCTGAAATTTTTGTAAATTGTAGTTCACTTATAACAATTTATTCTGATGCAGGAAAAGTCTATGGGCAGGAAACCTACACCACGTCGGTTCTTTTTGCACACTCACACCAAGAAGCATGAGGGTGTGACCTTCTTAAACACCCAATGTAGACAACTTGATGTATGTAAAATGTATACTTTAATATTAATTCATAAAAAATATCACTTATTAATATAAACAATTATAATGATATGACCAAATATAAGAAAGAATTGAACAACAATCTCAGAACTCTGAAACTGTTAATAAGAATAAGGCATATCTTGATGCAATGGGTGGTAGGGACCGCTGATATGTGCTTAATTGATTGTTTAATTATTTCATGACACTTAGCCATTAAGAACATGAAATTGCTTAAGATACTCATCTTAACTCATATGTAATTTTAGGCACAATTTGGAAGCAAAGAAGTTAAAGTGAGTCGACAACACAATAATTGGGTCATTTTTTGAAGATTAATATTCACTTGTCTTCATGGAGTAAGAAGAAGAAAATTAGAGCAAAGAGAACAAAAATCAGCCCATAAGAAGTGGAACCATAGTAGCTGGAAAAATAAGGTGGATAAAGAAAAATATCAAAACGACAGTGGAAGCAAAGCAAAATGCCAAGAAGCAAATGAGCAGGCAACATCGAACGTTTGTGTTTAACGCAAACAAGGTCTGCGTTCAATAGAGGGACATTTTTAATGAGTGTGAACTGTAGATGGACCAAAAAAATTAATTCAAGAAATAGAACAATAGCAGTACCAAGAAAACAAGATAGAGAGAATAGTGGAGACGTAGTAATGAGGTTTTGAGGGGTTTCGAATATGACATTCAATGGGGGTTGAAGCATTTTCTTGGGAGAGACCCATGAAAGGCTAGACGTCTCGACGCCGATTCGAAAGTGACATCGATACCGATGACCTGGGTTAAGTGTATTTCAATATTTTTGTTGTTTCTTTCTCTCATTAGAAATTGATGTGTTATCCTATGTTAATTGATTTGGGTTTTGTGTATAGATAATCGTATTCTAGTTATTGTTCGATTATTTTATGTGAATCCATTGGGCATTGTGAAAAGATGATTTTAATACGTTCATTGAATCGTTTATTTGCAAATTCATTGCTAGAATTTCGATATAATATGTAATTGTTATATTGAAATTCATATGTATGGACTAATGATTCGTAGTCATTAGGGATAATATAAGCTAGGTTAAATGACGCATCGTATGTGGTTATTACCTCGATTAATCAGTTTTCCTAATTCGTAATGCTACTACCCAATTGAATATAGAGAATGTATCCTAGGTTATTCAGTAGTTAGGTTTAATTAACGATCGTATCTTGATTTAACACTACCTAAGGGAAAACTCGGGTTAATTATTAACTAACGCTTAATAGTTGCTAGGAGAGGTTTGAGAACAACAAATCAACGAAATATGTTTAATTAGGGTATGGGCCGAGATTGTACCAAAGAACCAGGTTCCTACCGAATTCTCCATTTTTATCATTTTTCGCATGTTTTCTTTAATTTGTTTTTATTAGTCTAGTTTTATTTTATTTTCTTGTTTGAAAAATCCAAAATCCCCTCCCCCTACCCGCGTTAAACCTGAACACTAGTTACTTTCATTCAGAAACTTTACACACACCCTTTGTGGGATCGACCTAGACTCATTACTGCTATAGTAGTAAGTCTAGTTATTTTATTTTGACTAATGTTATGACGCACTATCAACCACCGTGAAAAGATTTTCGGCTTAAGTTCATTTGCAAACACATGTTATTCAAAATCCTCCACATCCACTACAGATGTATCTAGTAGGCGGTCTGCATCAAATGAAGTCATTCAGCTTGAGAGCACAGTAAAGAGGTTGGCAACTCAATTGCAACAATCGATGGAGTACATAGCCTAACTTCGTAATGAGATGAATCAGTTAAAGGGGAGGGACAAGACCTCATCGCAACAGTCAGAGCATCCACCTTCATCATTGCATAGCTTAGATGGATAAGTGAATGTATTTGATATTTTTCTACTCTTAAATTTTTGTATAAATTCTTAATTTACAATTATTTTCAAGATACTTATTCGTGTACATTTTAATTTTTTAGTAAATTAACAAGCAGGATAATGTTTACTTTATATTTATCAATCAATGTTATATTATTTACATAAATCAAATATACAAAAAAAATCATAAGATTATGATCAGAAAACTCAGGTAGGATGTGAGAAATAAGGGTAGAACTTTATCAAAGTTAAATTTACCGACAGAACATATTATTCTATTGCTAATTAGAGGTGGAATAAATAAATCTGTTTGTAAATTACCGACAGAATATATCACTTCGTCTGTAAAAATTTAATGACGATTCATGTTTCTGTCAGTAACTTTAGCGATGGATTGTTATATATCCGTCGGTAACTTTAGTAATGGACCTACGATTTACCGTCGAAAAATTCATCTACGAAGTATTAGGATTCTGTCCGCAAAGTAGCAACAGAATATTATAAATCTGTCAATAAATTTTATTTAACTTATCAATAGAAATCTAAAATTTCGTCGCTAAAGGTACTGACGGATGCACAAAATTCCGTCGCTAAATTTACCAACGACCGTTTCTCTGATGTTTCTTTCCGTCAGTAATTTCCGTCATCAAATTTGTTTCTCAACAAAAAAGCTTTATTTTCTATTGGTAATTTTTGTCGCAAAAACTTTTAACTTCTAAAAATAAATTATTTATTATTAAAATATAATATTAAATATTTATATAAAAATTTTATAAATTAATAAATAATATTTTTATAATTTCAATCATACATATTAAATAAATTCAAAAAAATTAATTAACAATTTATAAAATTATTAAACGTAATAAATCAATATTCATTAATTAGTCATTAAATAATCAAAATTATGTATTATTATAATTCTAATATAAATTTTAATATGTAAATTTATAAATCAATATGTTAGATACATAAAACCTTTGAAGTTTTAATACTTTTGAAATAATTCTTATATATCTATCTTAGCTTATTCAAGTAGACAAAAAATTTCATGTTTGTCTTCTGTTAATATTTATTAATTTTCATAAAAATTATCATTAAAAAAAACTTTCATGATGCGAGGATTTTATACGATCCAAACCATAAATAGAAAAGAGAATTTTCGGATAACTGAATAAAATTATTTTTCTTGTGTGCTCCCAGGCTTATGCATGATTGTCATGTACTGTAACTACCAGGAAAGTCATAAATTCGGGTGACCAGCTTTTAGCTGCTTGATAACTTATAATCCCTTTTGGATCTTTTGGTTAAATAAAATTTTATTTAATTTTTAAAACATATTTAACAAAAAAGTTAACAAATGGGGTTTGAAGAAATTTTGAATAAGCATAAAAGCCTTTTAAGAAATTTTAAACCACGTAAAATATTAGTAAAAAGAGAAAATTCACTTAGGAAATATATGTCTTTTATCTCATTTAAGATTGGTAGCAAAAAATGTTAGTAAAATTATTAGTGTGCGTAAGCTTTCTTATAATGGTTAGTTATTATTATTAGTAATGAATATTATTGATATATAAAGTGCATGTAGAATGCTTACTAAAGATATCAATCTTGAATCTGAAATACAAAAGAAATGTGTATTAAACCAATCACAATTTTGGTGTAAATACTTCACTTTTGAATAAGATAAATTCATATCTAAAAGAGGTCATCAATAAATTCTTTTCCAAATTAACCATTAATCTTTATATATTTCAAAATCGAGAAATTTCTACTGGGCTCAATGCTATCTGAGAGCAATTAACCGATCTAGATTCATATACATTCTTTTAATTTGAATGATTAAGCAACCATACAATTGTCACAATAAAATTTTGACATTTTTTTGTATTTTTTATACTAAATCTTCCTGTAGTTTGATCTAAAAATAATATAATAGTACAACTTTAACTTTTCTCTTTTTCCTTATTCTCTCTCCATTGATTTCCATGATAGAATTTTATTATTAATTTCGTAAACTAGCATAATAAACAACAAACATAATTTTGTACAAACCACGATTAACTAGATGTCAACATAATTGGGCTTAGTATTTCTCTCATACATGTCATTGGGTCTGTGTTCATGGACTTGCTATGATAGATAGGCTTGGCTCATGTTTTGCAGTGCACAAAAAGCCCTACTGCTAGCCGACCTTAAACACAGTGGCCCTAATAAGAACTGTATGTGTTTCTAATCAGGGTTTGGAATAGCAATAATCAATCCTCTGCGTCTTTGTCACTTCGCTTCACAGAAAACAACAATGAAGTCCATTGTTAATTTCCAGGTATTTGTCCATCCAAATTTTAAATCTAGCATGTTGCAACTATAGGGTTAGTCTAATTTTATTGATTAATCATGACATTAATCAATAATTTTGTTTTAATCTGATTCACTTTTGAGCTCAAAGCTTATTTTCACTCGTTGAGCTTTAAGTTTTGGTAGTTGGCTACTCTAGTCACAATTGCACTTATATTTCATACATTCATGCAATGGAATGCATCACTCATATTTGCATGCTCTTATTCACTCATATTCACTTACCATCGGACTGTAGTCCGACATTCAACATATATTTGAGAAATCACACTTTCACTTGCATGCAAATGCACATTCAGAAAGCATTTAGCAATCACTTCAGTACAGTTAGTTCATCCAATTCACATTACAAAATCATTCAGCAATCAAATAATACAAAAATTCAAATAACAGACAATGAAGTGAGACCATCTCGGTCTACTCACAGTACGCTCTAAAATAGCATTTGCTTTCAAATTCTAGGAGTGCCTAAATGCGGACATTCTATCCTGTATCACCATTTTGCAAAACACATATTGCACTCACATCAATAATTTGCACACGTATAAGCACATTTGTATAAATGGACTATGTATAATGCATGCTCAATGACAAACCCAGGTGCTGTAATAAACTTCACATCTTACGCTCATTCTCATTTCATAACTTAATCACTCATCAATTCTTTAAATCACAATTAGTCACAAATCTTTAATCGCTCTTTCACCTCATTACACATTTTCTTTGATCTTTCACTCCAAACTGGTTTAACACAATCACATAATATTTCAGTCATTAATTCAAAGAAAATCACTATGTACGGCACACTTAAATCTCCTCACTCATTTTTCAGAAAATTAGAATATCACTGTTCTTAACCATTTAACAGTGAGCTAACGTGATGCATGCTTCATTTCATGCAAAAACTACATAAGCATAACAAGCTTACTTATTTGAAGCTCCAATCACTGTAAGATCGCTTAACCCTAATCCCTCATGCACGCACGTACCTCAACTTGAAAGTTGACAAGGAGGTTCGGTCTTTCTTGGAATAAAAGAAAGAAATATCCAAGTGAAAGTGGGGACAAACAGAGAAAAGCAAGGTTTAACTTCGGTGAATATGTGAAAAAAAGCTCTGGGTTGGAGGAGCTTTAAAGAAAGAAGTTTCGAGAAAGGATAAAGACAAGGATAACAAATTGTCTTTTAAGGCAATAAAAATCTCTTTAACTAGGACACCTGTCTAATTCTTATCCACTTATCCACTTTCCTTTATTAGAACTCACTTAAGTATAACTTATACTTAAGTTTCTTACTTAATAAAACCACTGAATTCATAATTCACAACCCCTTACTCACTTTTAGATATTTCTCATAACATATTATTTCGGGTCAACATTACATATACTCTTTTGACCCAGACACTAAAGTCACTTTGCAACACTTTCCTCTAAAACATATTCCTTTATGTCTTATGTCTCTTATGTCTCTAATTGCGCCAAGTCATTCAATTTGGTTCTGTCCTCAATCATATTGAACCTTTTCCTCTCTCTCTAAAGATGTCGGAATAAGACCACATTAGGATGATTTCAAAGATAACTTTAATATCTACATCTTTCATGAACATATCGAAGACAAATTTTATCGCCTGAAGGGTTACAAATGGACCAGATGATAGTATCAGACGAATAGTGTACAGAAGAAACAGAAGGTCACTTAAGCAGAAAGCAGACGAAGTGACTCTCAAGGCGAAGTAGAAAGCAGACGGAATAAAGAAATTGAAGCAAAGCAGACGATTCAATGCGGTCGAAGCAAAGCAGACGAAGCAGACGAAACAAGGCAGACGAATGCAATAAGCAGACGAAACGAAAAGGGCAGACGAAATAAAACGAACAATAGCATGAGGCAAACGAATGCAACAAATAGATGAATGCCAATGCAGACGAAGCGAAAAGGGCTGACAAAACAAAGGTCTTAAGACGAATGATACCATCACAGACGATATGATGTCATTACAGACGAACCAGAAGTCTTAAGACGAAGCGAAAGTCTTTACAGACAAAGCAAGAGAGCTTTAAGACAAATGACGTCATCACAGACGATATGATGTCATTACAAACGAAGCAGAAGTGTTGGGCCCCGAACTTTTCTTGGAAGTTAGGACTATTAAATGAGAAGTTGTTCATGATTAGTCATGTATAAAGGGA
>JAOTAX010123487.1:0-20717 GCA_025629825.1 Erythroxylum guanchezii | reverse complement strand
ACAATCACAAATGATGCATAGTCAGAATCTCATAATCATCGGACCTAAGTTTGGCATTCAACTTTCGTTGAGAATTCAAATATCATACAAGGTTTCGCAACAATTTATAACACTTCCAATACATACCCAAATATTACACTCCTCGGATAATTCATGTCCGGAATCCAGAACAAAATCAGTACATGTCAAATTTAATTAGCCATTCTTATTCACATGCAAGTAGCACTTCCAATGATATTCACATGCATCGAACGCCTCGGACAATTATTGTCCAGAATTCATTACACAATTCAGTACACATTCATCAATATCAAATTCAATTCAGTAATAAACAAAACGAATCAAGGTGAGACCATCTTAGGTTACTCACAGTATGCTCCAATATGCTATTCTTTGGATGGTCCGGTAATGTCTGACTAGTATCTAATGTGCTCCTCTATATCATACAATACACATTTACATATATCACAATTTTGCACAAATGTATAAGTCTTTCTTTATGCACAACAATGTATAGACAATATGAACAATGCATGTTCAATGACAATTTCGGGTATCTTATCGAGATTTTGTCACCCCATCATTTAGATAGGAAAGCCCTCATTAATATAATTTGTACTTAGGGTTTGGACCATAATAAAACAATGTGAAACTAATTTCATAACCTAATTGATCATTTCAAATTTTTTCTCATAATATGCTTTCGAGTCAACTTTACATGATTATTTTGATAAGGTAAATGACAAAATTAGGTAACAATTCCTTCTAAAAAGTTGTTCTCCAATGCCTTAAGTTTCTAATGATACCAAGATGGTACAATTTGATTCATTATTTTATGATTTATGCTCAAAATACCATAGATTATGTACAATTGAAATGTTGGCTAATGCATGATCACGCATTCAAGTTTTACACCTCATATCTCTCAATACGAATATCCATAAATTGCAAACTTTATTCCAATCGAACGCTAAGAGAATAGGCTATAACTTTTGTGAAGACACCTTTATCTGATTCGACCTGTATCAATATAGTTTATTCAATATCAACAGGACCTGATTTCTGTCCCTTGTAGTGCTACTGCCTAAGCCAAGACTTACTTTCAAGCTAAATTTCAAGACCCTTAAGGACAAAATTCAAATTCAATTGCTTATTAACATTTGTATCCAAATGTGTGTAGTTCAATTAAAATCAAGAATCATTTCATTTAGAAATCTACAAATCAAAATATAGCCAAAAAACCAAAGCATGTTTAGCAAAAATATTCCAGTTATCAAATTCTAGCACACCTCAACATTTTCACCCTAGCACACCCTTTCAGGATAACTTTGCATGATCATTATGACAAGGAAAACGGTGTATTTCAGTAACACTTTCTTCTAGAAAATTATTCCACTATGTTTCTAGTTTCTAATAACATCATAATCATATAATTTGATTCAGTATACTAAAAGTTATATCTAAAAAAGTTCAGGTTGTTTCTAAACTGTAACAGAACTCCTAACTCTAATTCTAGCCAAATTTTGAAATGCTTAGAGATAGAATTAACATTTAACTTCTTCAGGAAAGTTGTATACATATGTCTATAAACATATTTGGAAATCTACAGTTCAAGATATAATCAAAATACCGAAGTCTATTCAATGAAAATTCTCCAATTCATAGCATTCCAACATACATCTTCACCAATATCTCATATATGTCATTCCAATTCAGGCATAATTCTCATACTACTTAACATATCATAAAGATCATATTGTCACTTAATATCATATAGATCATATTGTCACTTACTTGTTATGTTTTCAATTCAACTCAAACTTCAGATTAAATCAAGTCTCCATGCAAGCAAAATTCATCACAAACTTATGATGAAAACAGGTTGATTTTGGACAGCAAGTTGAAGGTAACTTTCAGCTGATTTTCTTAGCTATTTTGTGTAAGGTAAAAAGTTGGTTTTGGTGCAGCAATTTGGCTGGAGTTCAGACAAATTATAGAGGAGAAAGTTGGAGCAAATTCATGGAGAAAGTTGGGAGAAACATCAGAAACATTGCAGCTGGAATATGCTCCATCAACATGTTAAGTGTCAACTTTACAACACAACATATGTCCTAAGGCATGTCTTACATTTGCCTAATCAAGATGCTGCCACTAATCCACTCAAGATGCTGCCATATGTCACCAATTAATCAGCCTATAAGTCTCCTAATTATTGGTCCACTTGTCACACAATAATTGATCTATTTGTTACTTAATTACTAGTCCATTTGTCACCAATTTAACTATGCCAAATGTCACTTAATTTTAGGCTTAATCATCCAAAATTTTCATGTATCAATTTATCCTACCACTTGGCATTTGTCCTAGTCCAAATGTACCTCAAATTTACCAAAAATTAAGAAATAATAATAAAGGTCTCCAAATAATTTTTAACGTAAATAACTCACAAATCATATTTTAATTGCATTTATAAATCAATTATACTCGGAAGATGTCAATGAATGCATGTACAATCATATTTATGTGTAAAAATGTGCATGTCATATTTAACTAAAGCATGATGTGCATTTCTTAATTTCTTAGTACTTTCTCATAAATCACAATTCTAGCCTAAACATGGGAAACGGGATGTTACAATTCTCCCCTCCTAACCAAAAATTTGATCCTCGAAATTCTTACCCGAATGGTCAAATATGTAGGGGTACTGATTCCTTATATGCTCCTTCATTTCCCATGTGGCTTCCTCACTCAAATGATTCTTCCAAAGGACTTTCACCATTGGGATCACTCGGTTCCTTAGTTGCATATTCAGATAGACAATTATTTTCACTAGTTCTTCAGCATAACTCAGATTACTAGAGACTTAAATTTCTTGAGTTGACATCACATAAGTTAGATTCGATCGATATTGCCTAAGCATACTCATATGAAATACATTATGTATCTGAGCCATTTCAGAAGGTAAGGCTAACTTATAAGCCAAAGGTCCAATTCATTAAATTATTGCATATGGACCAACATACCTTGGACTTAACTTACCCTTCTTACCGAATCTCAGCATACCTTGCCAAGGTGATACTCTCATAAATACTCTATCACCCACCTAATACTCTATATCTCGTATGTGTTGATCCACATAGCTTTTCTGTCTATCTTGTGCTACTTTAATTCTATTACGGACCAATTTCACCTTGTCAATAGTATCCTGAAACAATTCTAGGCCTTCGACAATTCTTAGACCCTCTTCATCCTAATATAAAGGCGAACGACACTTCCTACCATACAACGCCTTATATGGAGCCATACTGATACTGCTATGATACTAGTTGTTATAAGCAAATTCAATCAAAGCTACATACTGATCCCATAGTCCTTGAAACTCCATATCGCAAGCTCTGAGCATATCCTCAACAACCTTGATCGTTCTCTCACTTTGACAATCTGTCTGAGCATAAAATGTCGTGCTGAAATTCAACGTTGTACCTAAAGTTGCCTGTAAAATACCCCAAAATCTCGAGGTAAATCTAGGATCCCTATCCGACATAACGGACACTAGAACCCCATGTAACCTTACAACTTCATTCACATATCACCGAGCTAACTGATCTAGTTAACAATTTTCTCTGATTGGTAAGAAATGAGCCGACTTGGTCGGTCTATCAACAGTAAACCAAATGGCATCATATTGCCTCAGAGTCCTCGGCAAACCTATAATGAAATCTATTGTGATTCGTTCCCGTTTCCACTCCGGAATAGGTAACGAATGTAATTTTCCAACTGGAGCCTGATGCTCAGCCTTAACTTGCAGGCAAGTTATACACTTAGAAACAAACTCTGATACTTGCTTCTTCATACCAGGTCACCAGTAATGTTGTTTCAACGTGTTATACATCTTGGTAGTCCCAAGATGCATAGGATAAGCTGCTACATATGGTTCCTCCAAAATCTCTTTCCTCAAATTATCAACATAGGGCAGACATAATCTTTGCTTTAACCACAATGTATCATTTCTTACTTCAAATTTAGAATTCATATTCATTTTTAACTTCTCAATTAACTTACAAATTTTGGATCTTTGCTCTGAGCCTCTTTAATTTTTTCAAGCAATACAAGTCTCAACTTTAAAGTAGTTATCAATGTTTCATTCTGCCTCAAATTCAATTCAACATTCTGTGCTCTCAATTGAACTAGGCTAGGTAACCTCGATAAATGTACTTGAGCTACACTACTATTGGATTTTCAACTTAATGCATCAACCACCACATTAGCTTGCCAGGATGATACTTAATTGTACAATCATAATCTTTCAACAATTCTATCCGTCTCCTCTATCTCACATTCAACTCTTTCTGGCTCAACAGATACTTCAAACTCTTGTGATCAGTGAACACCTGAAAAGTTTCTCTATACAAGTTGTGTCTCTAAATCTTCAAGGCAAATACTATTGCAGCAAATTCTAAATCATTTACTGAATAATTAAACTCATAAGATCTCAACTGTCTTGATGCATATGCTAGTACTTTGCTATGCTACGTCAGTACACATCCTAAACCCTGTTGTGACGCGTCACTGTACACATCATAGCCTCCAAAGCCAGATGGAATAGCTAACACCAATGTTGTAGTTAACCGATGCTTAAACTCCTTAAAACTCTTCTGATAATCATCATTCCATCTAAAAGGCACATTCTTTCTTAGAAGTTTTGTCAAAGGGGTTAAGATCAGTGAAAACCTCTCGATAAACCTTCTGCAATAACTAGTTAATCCAAGGAAACTCCGGATCTCAGACACATTCCTTAGAGCCTCCCACTTCATCACTGCTTCGACTTTCCTTGGGTTAACTTGAATGCCCTATCCAGACACTATGTGACCCAGAAATACTACTTGATCAAACCAAAATTTGCACTTATTGAACTTGGCATATAACTGTTTCTCCCTCATTATCTGGAGAACCAATCTTAGATGTGCACTATGGTCTTCTCTACAGTTCGAGAACACAAAAATGTCATCAATAAAGACAATCAGAAAGCTATTTAAATAAGGTTGAAATACCTTATTAATCAAAGTCATGAAAGCTGTTGGAGCATTAGTCAATCCAAATGGCATTACCAAAAACTCAAAGTGCCTATATCTTGTTCTAAATTCATTTTTCGGGATATTAGCCTCAGCTATTTTCAGCTAGTAATATCCCGATCTCAAGTCTAACTTTGTGAACACCTAAGCTCCCTGTAATTGATCAAACAAATCATTAATCCTCGACAATAGGTATTTATTCTTAACTGTTATCTGATTTAACTGCCAATAATTAATACACAATCTCAGAGTTCCATCCTTCTTCCTTACAAACAGTACCGGAGCTCCCCAAAGTGACACACTAGGCCTGATGAAACCCTTGTCTAACAACTCCTGCAATTGAGTTTTCAATTCCTTCAATTCAACAGGTTCCATCCTATAGGGAGGAATTAATATAGAAGCAGTACCTAGAACAAGCTCTATGGTGAACTTCGTCTCCCTTTCTGGGGGTAAACCTGGTGATTCTACAGAAAACACATCCAGGAAATCCCTAACAACTAGATTATTTTGAATGGTTTGTTCATTTCGAGTATTGACTACGTGGGCCAAATAAGACTTACATCCACCTCGGATTAGTTTCAGCAAGCTCATAAATGAAATTAATCGAGCTGACACACCTTGACTAACTTCTCGAAACACCACTCGCAACTGATTAGGGGATTCAAGAACTACCTCCTTGGTATAGCAATTCATCACAACCTGATAAGCGATAAGCCAATCCATGCAAGAATTATATCAATTTCCTTTAACTGCAATACAATCAGATAAGCTTCTAACTCTGCCCGATCAATCCGAACTATGCACCTTTTACATACCTCACTGATCACTGTTGTGCTACCTATTGTGGTACTCACCTTTAAACCATATTTCAATATCTCTCGCTCACAATGCAATCTAGATGCTAGATGCGGTGTGATCAATGAATGCGTAGATCCTGGATCTACCAATGCATATGCTTCAAAATGAAAAACATTAAACACACCTGCTACCACATCTGGGGAGTTCTGCGCCTCCTGTCTAGTTATGGCATAAACCCTAGCTTGAGATTGTGGTTGGTTACTCTGCACCTCAGTCCTGACACTGGTCCCTACTAACTGGGTTCTGCCTCTACCTCTGCCTCTCTGTGCAGACCTGCCAACTCTACTCTACTGAACCATTGTCTCAGTCATTGTTCCTCCTCTAGCTCCAGACTGTGAACCTAACATCTCAGGACAATCTCTGATTAGATGTTCTACCGAGCCACAATGGAAGCAAGCTTCAGTTACCCTCCAACATTCACCACCATGTTTCTTACCACAGTGTTCACAATCAAGCAGCTGTTGAGTCTGGCGGGAGGGCATTTGTCATCTAGTTATCCCATTCTAAACAAATCCACCTCTTGATCGGGATCCAAATTGTCTCGATCTAGCCTGGAATTGAGAAGATATGTTCTGGTGCTTTCTGAAGCTTCTGCCAGAATTAGCCTGAGATTCATCCTGCCTCTTTCCTCTAACCTCTTGTCTATACTCTCCTTGACCATCCTTCAACAACTGTTCAATTCTGATTGAGGCCACTCGGTGTTCTATGAAACTGCTCAAATTAGAAATAGGTAGTCTCGTTTTGATCTCCATGTTCAAACCGTCTACATTTATCTTCCTCAGTTGGGATCAATGTAGTTGCATATCCCATTAATTCATTGAATATTATGTCATACTCTGCCGCTATGAACCTACCTTACTTCAGATCTAAAAATTCTTTCATCTTTCGATCCATGTAAATCTTAGGCATATAGTTCTCTTAGAACAACCTTAGAAAATCTTCTCAGGTCAAATCACAAGGTCCGGTGGTACTGCCCGAAGTAGTCTTCCACCACGGGTATGCTAGACCTTGCAGTAATGAGATCGCATAATCAAATCTTTCATCTACCTCACAGTCCATCTGATCGAACACTCTTTTTGTTCCCTCTAACCACCCTTCTGCCTCAGCCGGGTCTGTACTTTTATAGAAGTCCATAGCCCTTTGCTTTCTCAATATATCGTATCTTCTTTCTCGCCTCACGGGAATTCTGGAGGCATTTGAGCAAACTGAGGTACAAGAGACTCCCTATTGACTCTTATAAACTCCCTGTCAGCTGACTCTCCAACTTGATCTCCTATGGAAGGTGACCTATAACAAAAAAAAATTGTGATCACTGGTTGAATCTCTCAATATTGATCATATTGTGTCCCCAAAGATGCTAAACCATGCTCTGATACCAAAAATGCAGCATCCCACTACCATAGTGTTGGGCCCCAAATTTATTTATTTATTTTATTAAGCATGATCTGAATAAATTTTTGTGGTCTTGCTAGATAAACCATTTTATTTGAACTTTAATTATTATGCCAAAGTTACAATTAAATTAGTGTGTGATTAAGGTATTAGATAAATGGCCTAAGGTAAGTAGAATTTGGATTAAATGAAGGAGGGTCATTTTTGGAAAGACCAATTACATAAAGGGCAAAATTGGAAGATTAGAATAAAATGTTGTCTTGGATTCAGAAGAAGAGGGGAGAGTGTCGGGAGAAGCAAAAGAGAAGAGAGAAAAGAAGAGAAAGGGAGAAGAAGAGAAAAGAAGGAAGCTAGGGTTTTTGGAGATCTTGAAGAGTTTGAAGACATTGGGGCTAAACAAGTAAGTATAAGCATTAACCCTTCTTGATTTGTTGAATGAAGCATATCTAGTGATGGTTAGAAGTGAAAAATGAAGTTGAATGTGGGTAGGAAGTTGTTGATGAATGGTATGAGTTAATGTTTTACATTTTTGGGTTAATGATCAAAGATAGATCATGAATGAGTTTGTGAATGATATTGGGTTGAAATGAAGTTGAAAATGAAATAGAAGATATGGTTTGGGTTTAAGATGGGTTATATGTGAAAGGTGGGAGGTTAAAATCTAGAAAATGAAACATGTTTTGTGTATGCTTCTGTCAAAGTTCTCTGCGGCCAATTTGTAAGATTTCATGTGGACTTTTCCTCTCTGGAAAAGTTTACCGCAATGAACTTTCCAACACCTATAATGCTTCGGTATTTTGGGCATAACTTTTTTTTAGTTATCCAAATGGAGTGATTTTTGATTTGGAGTAAATTAGAGACATAGAGATACATGTTATCCGAAGAAATAAAGTTTTAATTTAGTCTCTAAAAACTTCAATGTTTGGACGGACTTTGAGTATAGAATATTGTTTCAGCATAAGGATAGTCCCAACATGTTTAGGTATAACTTTTAGATTATTGAACCAAATTGAATAATTTTGGTGTCATTAGAAACTTATGACAATGGGGACAATTTTCTAGAAGGAAGTATTATCAAATTTCTTCATTTACTAGATCAAAATGATCATGGAAAGTTGACCTAAAAATTTAGATCTTTGAAAGGGTTATAGTTTAATTTTAGCTTTTTTTTAATATTAAAGTTTTATGAATTTTCTTTGAATTGGGATTAAATAGAAATTAGTTTATTTGAAGGGAATCAAGACAACCTTACTCAAGAGCAAGAGGAAAGGCAATCTTGAGCTTAGATTTTCAAGTGAAATTATGTGGGTAATGTATTTATAGTTATTGTGTGATTGGACAAATTCTTGCCTATGTGTGTATGTCTAAATTGCTTATTTTTGAATTGTTGTGAAGATTTGATAATACATGATGATTTGCAATTATGTTATACCTTGAAAGAGGTTATAACATTTTGTCTAAAGGAAAAGAAGAAAAGCATATGATGAAAATGATTTGAGCATGAATATGTGCTTTTGTTTGGGCGAGAGTGGAACCATTTCGTTCGTCACGTGCATGTTGACAAAAGCCTTCTCTCAACTGCCTGCTTGTGGCATATGAGCTCCGAAAATGGACTCATTTTGTTCATGGTGTAAACTTCGGTTTCTCTATTTTGTATCCTTGGAACCCTCGAGCCATTTGTTTGTGCATTGCATCTTTGAATTGTCAAGTATGATGCATTTGAGTGTATGTTCAATGGTTAAATTCTATGTTATGTGTTATGCATTAACTTGCTTAATTATGAGTTTTTGAGCTAATTTGAGAATGCATGAATTGTTAGATATATATATATATATATATATATATATATATCTAACAATTATATATATATATACATATGCTTGAATTTGAGCTAATTACCTTAGCCACTGAGTTGCATAGCTCAACGCATTATTTTTTCCACTCCTCAAGTGCAAAACGAGACGATTAGCAATCCCTGCAAGGCATCAAAAACTCCAAGATAGCTAGGGAGTTTTGTACTAAGTTAGTGAACATTTTGAATAGCTCATTAGACATATCAACATCGAGCATCCTCATGTATCTTGTTTTAAGCTTTAATGTGTATGATGATATGTATTCGCTTAAACTCTTTTTGGATTAGTAATGAATGAAGTCCTTTTTGTGTATGATTATGTTTGTCTAGTGGGTGAGTTTGATGGTTAGAATTCTAGGTATGAATGTATGTGTGTTTAGTATTGGTTGTTGAATGTTGGGAGTTTGGGTTTTGAATTTTAGGAGCTCGTTGCGGCGAAGCAAGCCTTTTGCCGTAGCATAATTGTCCTGAAGGGTGAGGAGCGCTTGCCTTGAGAGTTCGCCGTGGTAAAGCCAGAGGTTGGCCGCGGCGAACTTCTCCCTCTAGGAGCTCGCCGCGGCAAACCCACTACTTTCCACGCTGCCAATCCTTTACATTTGAATGCTTTTGACCCTCCCCTCGCGTGATCCTTACTTGACGGCCCTGAGCGGTCACCTCTGAATAGAGAACGGGACCTGGGCCTAACATCTTTGGTATCTAAGCTTAGGATTTTTTTTCCTTGGCTTAGAATGCATAAAAGTATGAATTGTTATGCTATGTGATTATTTGTTGTATTGTCAATTGATTGATTGCATTAAGTTACATGCATATCATGCATACATGTAGGAAATAAGATTAAAATGACATGTAAGCTAATCCTTAGTGTTTATATTTAAAGGAGTAAGATGCCACCTCATAGATTAAAATGACATGTGGGAGTTCTGCAAGGATCCATTGCACCTGACTATCCACCAACAGAGGAGAGTATCGATGAGTCTGTAGCCCCAGGAAATGCTGAGGCTTTTCTAGGACATAGTAGTGAGCCCTCTCAATCCCCAACGCCGGAGTTGCCTATTCTGTAGGAGCAAGTGCCTCCATTAGATCCGAGGATGTTTCATGCCTTCGCTCAGGCATTTGTCCAGGCCATGGGTCAGATGCCACAGACTTCTGCTTTAGCCCCAGTGAAGAAAGGGAAGTAGTTTGACAAGTTGAGGAAGTATGGAGCAGGGAACTTCTATGGGACCACTGATCCGGAAGAAGCCGAGATATGGCTAAGGAAGATAGAAAGGTTGTTAGAGTAGATGGACTATGAAGATGAGGAAAAAGTTGAATATCTACTAATTTGCTTTAGGGGGATGCTTTGCATTAGTGGGAAACTGTGCCAGGAAGTCAGATGAAGCCGTCAGTGTTGGAATGGAATGACTTCCTAGCTAATTATAAGAAGAAGTATCTGTTTGAGGTGTACATTCCGCAGAAATAGAGGGAGTTTCTGAGTCTCACCTAGAGGGAGATGACAATAAGCAAGTATGAGCGTCGATGTACACAACTATCTTGATATGCAGTTGAGATAATGATAAGTGAGGCAGTTAAGTGATGTAGGTTTGAATCAAGGTTGCATTTGTCCTTCAGAGAGAAAGTACTGGTATATAATTTTTGTGATTTTCAACAGCTGGTTGAAGCAGCACTGAGGGTTGAAAACATAGAGAACATAAAGAGTGTTGTGAATAAAAAGAGAAAGGGTAGAGAGTAGTTCAAAAGGGGAGGTGGCACTCCTATGCTAGAGAGGAGTGCTGGGACCTTCCCTATGCAATCTAAGGAGAGGAGTAGTGGTGCAAGCAGATCCAGACAGATGAGGACTATCTCTCATCAAGCCTCAACGGCTGGAGGTAGTAGAAGGGGAGAAGGGGATAAGTCATTCGTCCCTAAGTGTGACCGTTGTGGCAAGTTCCATGGAGGAGAATGTTATAGATTGACAGGAGCTTGCTTCAACTGTGGAGAAAAAGGACATATGGCCAGAGAGTGTCCTAAATATGCAAAAAGAGAGGGAACTTAGATGCAAGCGTCGAAAAGAACTGAGATAGTGGGGTATAAGACTGCAACAGAAGTTGGAAGCTCTGATGCAACTAAGAGGGTGAATCCTTCAGGAAGACCAAGGAGGCAAGCACCAGCTAGAGTGTTTGCAATGATAGAAGAGGATGCAGAGACAGCTCCAGAAGTTGTGACCGGTATGATTAAATTATTTGAGGATGATATTGTTGTTTTGATTAATTCGGGTTTTACCCATTTGTTTGTGTCATCGGGTAGAACTATGTATGGTAGGAATGTGAGCCCTCTTGATACTCCTTTGATGGTTAGTACTCCAATCGGCTAGTATAGTGTGATTAGTCAAGTTTATAGAGACCGTAAGATACATATTGGAGGAGAACAATTAGTAGAGTATAGTAGAGTATGACTTGGGCGACGATAGAAAGGTGGTGTTTATGGGGGACAGAAAAACAAATCCACCTAGAATTGTTTCGGCTCTGACAACAGAGAAGATGATTAGGAAAGGGTGTGAAGCATTTTTGGCCTATGTGGTAGACACAAAGGCAGATGGAGGAAAGTTAGAAGTCATACCTGTGGTCATGGAATTCCTGGATGTCTTTCCCTGGGAATTACCAAGACTACCGCCACCTAGGAAAATTGAGTTTCCCATTAAGCTTCTTTCAGGTACTATGCTGATCTCAATTCTGCCTTACCGAATGACTCCGGTGGATTTGAAGGAGCTTAAAGAGCAATTGGAAGAGTTGTTGGAGAAAGGTTACATTATGCTGAGGTCTTCACCTTAGGGAGCTCTGATCCTTTTTGTGAAGAAGAAAGACGGATCATTGAGGATGTATATGGATTATAGGAAGCTTAACCATGTCACCATTAAGAGCCGATATCCACTCCCATGCATAGATGATTTGTTTGATCAATTGCAAGGGGCAAGAGTCTTTTCTTAGATAGACTTGAGATCGGGTTATCACCAGTTAAGGATAAAGGATTCTGATGTGCCAAAGACTGCTTTCAGAACACGATATGGGGATTTTGAGTTTTTAGTTATGCCCTTCGGATTGACAAATGCCCCTGCAGCCTTTATGGACTTAACGAATAGAGTCTTTAAGCTTTTCTTGGACCGATTTATCATTGTCTTTATTGCTGATATATCGGCTTATTCCAAGAGTGATAAGGAGCATGAAGAGCAGTTAAGGATTGCCTTGGAGACATTGAGGAAGAACAAGTTGTATGCCAAATTCGACAAATGTGAATTTTGGTTAAGGGAAGTAGCATTCCTTGGACATATAATCTCAGAACAAGGAGTGCATGTGGATCCAAGGAAAATAGAAGCTGTGATGAATTGGGAAACACCTAAGAACATAACAGAAGTGAGAAGTTTCTTGGGTTTAGCTAAATATTACCGAAGGTTTATGAAGGGCTTTTCTATAATAGCGGCTCCACTTACCAAATTGACAAAGAAGAATCAGAAGTTTGTATAGATAGAGGAGTGTCAGAATAGTTTTGAGGAATTGAAGAATAGGCTCACAACTACACCGATTTAGACTTTGCCTTCGGGTAGTGATGGGTATACAGTAGCCTTAAGGAAGGGATTGGGTTATGTATTGATGCAAGGAGATAGAGTCATTGCTTATGCTTCTAGGCAATTAAAGCCTTATGAAATGAATTATCTTACGCACGATTTAGAGTTAGCTGCCATAATTTTTGCATTGAAGATATAGAGACATTACTTGTATGGAGTTACTACTAAGGTATTTACATATTACAAAAGTCTCAAATATTTGATCAGCCAGAAAGAGTTAAATCTTAGACAGAGAAGATGGTTGGAACTATTGAAAGATTATGATTTGATGATAGATTACCACCTACGAAAAGCTAATGTAGTAGCGGATGCACTGAGTAGAAAATCGACTATGGTACATATGGAGATAGTATATGTTCCTTTGTTGAAGGAATTAGCTAAACTTCGAGTGACAATAAGGCAAGATGAAACTGGGTGTATATTGGCTAACTTTAGAGTAAGGTCAATGTTGAATGAGAAGATTAAAGAATTGCAGGCACAAAGAAGAGATAAAAAGGGTAAATCTTTTGAAATAGAGATAATGGAAGATGGATTGATAGTGATGGATAACATATTGTGTATTCCAGACATGTTAGAGTTGAAAAACGAGATTCTAGATGAGGTGCACAATACTCCTTATGCAATGCACCCGGGAAGTACGAAAATGTATAGAGATTTGAAAGGGCACTTCTGGTGGAAAAGAATGAAGAAAGATGTTACAGAGTATGTTAATAAATGTTTAGTGTGTCAGTAAGTCAAGGCGAAACACCAGGTACTTCAGGAAAGCTTAAACATTTGCCTATTCTAGAATGGAAATAGGAGAAGATTACAATAGATTTCTTAATGGGATTACCTAGAACTAGCAGGAAGCATGATGCAATATGGGTGATTGTTGATAAGCTAACCAAGTCTGCCCATTTTTTGCCAATTAAGCAGATAGATTCCTTGAATGCTTTGGCCAAGAAATATATAGATGAGATAATCAGGCTTCATGGAATTCTGAGTTCAATAGTTTCTAATAGAGATCCAAGGTTCACCTCCAGAATAATATGAACTCTATAGGCAATGTTGAGAGCTTGTGTTATGGATTTCAAAGGCTCATGGGATGATCATTTGCCTTTAATTGAGTTTGCTTATAACAATTCCTATCACTCGGGAATTAAAATGGCACCTTATAAAGCTTTGTATGATAGGAGGTGCAAAACTCTTATTTGCTAGGATGAGGAAGGTGAAAGGAAACTTGTAGGGCCTGAGTTGGTACAAGTCACAGTGGATAAGATTAAATTGGTAAAACGGAGAATTAAAGCAGCTCAAGATATAATGAAGAGCTATGTGGATGCATATAGAGGGGAGATGGAATTTGAAGTTGGAGACAAAGTGTTTCTTAGAGCTTCTTTATGGAAAGGAGTCTTGAGGTTTGGTAAGAAAGGCAAGCTTAGTCCGAGATACATAGGCCCTTATGAGATCACTGAGAAGATCGGGCCTTTAGCCTATAAGTTAGCTTTGCCACCTGAATTATCTAAGATTCACAATGTCTTCCATGTATCGATGTTGAGGAAGTACCGGTCCGATCCTTCGCACATAGTTCAACCTTCGGAGGTTCAACTAAGAGAGGATTTGACTTATGAAGAACAACCAGTGGAGATTTTTGATTCAAAGAAAAAGATTTTGAGAAACAAGACTGTGAAGCTAGTTAAAGTTTTGTGGAAGAACCACGCAAACAAGGAAGCAATATGGGAGTCATTAGAAGCTATGAAGGAGAAGTATCCACACCTCTTTAACGAATCAAGTAAGAATTTCGATGACCTGAATAAATTTTTATGGTCTTGCTAGATAAACCATTTTATTTGGAGTTTAAATATTTTGCCAAAGTTAGAATTAAATTAGTGTGTGATTAAGGAAATAGATAAATGGCCTAAGGTAAGTAGACTTTGGATTAAATGAAGGAGGGTCATTTTTGGAAAGACTAATTACTTGAAATGCAAAATTGGAATAAAATGTTGTTTTGGATTAAGAAGAAGAGGGGAGACTGTCGTGAGAAGCAAAAGAGAAGAGAGAAAAGAAGAGAAAAGGAGAAGAAAAGAAAAGAAGGAAGCTAGGGTTTTTGGAGATCATGAAGAGTTTGAAGACATTGGGGCTAAACAAGTAAGTATAAGCATTAACCCTTCTTGATTTGTTGAATGAAGCATATCTAGTGATGGTTAGAAGTGAAAAATGAAGTTGAATGTGGGTAGGAAGTTGTTGATGAATGGTATGAGTTAATGTTTTACATTTTTGGGTTAATGATCAAAGATAGATCATGAATGAGTTTGTGAATGATATTGAGTTGAAACGAAGTTGAAATGAAGAAGAAGAGATGGTTTAGGTTTACGAGGGGTTATATATGAAAGGTGGGAGGTTAAAATCTAGAAAATAAAACATGTTCTGCATATGCTTCTGTCAAAGTTCGCCGCGGCCAACTTGCAAGATTTTATGCTAACTTTTCCCTTTCTTCTCTGGAAAAGTTTGCCGCAGTGAACTTTTCTGGGTCGCCGCAGTGAACTTTCCAACACCTAACATGCTTCGGTATTTTGAGTATAACATTTTCTGTAGTTATCCAAATGCAGTGATTTTTGATTTGGAGTAAACTACAGACATAGGGCTATATGGTGTTTGAAGAAATTAAGTTTTAGTTAAGTCTTTAAGAACCTCAATTTTTGTACAGAAGTTGAGTATACAATATTGTTTCAGCTTAAGGACAGTCCCAACATGTTTGGGTATAACTTTTAGATTACTGAACCAAATAGAATAATTTTGGTGTCATTTGAAACTTAAGATAATGGGGGACATTTTTATGGAAGGAAATATTATCAAATTTCTCCGTTTACTTGATCAAAATGATCATTGAAAGTTTACTCGAAAGTTTAGATTTTTGAAAGGTTACAATTTAATTTTAGCATTTTTTTATTATTAAAATTTTTTGAATTTTCTTTGAATTGGCATCAAATAGAAATTGGTTTATTTGAAGGGAATCAAGACAACCTTACTCAAGAGCAAGAGGAAAGGCAATCTTGAGCTTGGATTTTCAAGCGAAATTAGGTAGGTAATTTATTTATAGTTATTGTGTGATTGGGCAAATTCTTGCCTATGTGTGTGTATATCTAAATTGTTTTTTTTAATTGCTATGAAGATTTGGTAATACATGATGATTTGTGATTATGTTATACCTTGAAAGAGGTTATAACATTTTGTCTAAAGGAAAAGAAGAAAAGCATATGATGAAAATGATTTGAGCATGAATATGTGCTTTTGTTTGGGCGAGAGTGGAACCATTTCATGTTAAGTCAAAATGACTTCACGTCTAATAATTTTGATGAAAATCAAATAATAATAATATTAGAAATTGATGAACCGTTTTGATCAGAAGGACGAAACTAAGACAGAAGCAGAAGCAAAAGTAAGACGGAAGAAACTAAGACGGAAGTGGAAGTAAAAATAAGACGGAAGAGAAACTAAGACGGAAGCAAACTAAGTCGAAGACCGGATACTACGTCAAATGATTAATCAGTTTAAGTTAGTTACAGAACTCAACTGAATAACGATTTCTACAAGAATCAAGAAACAAGAAGAAAGAAGCAGTTATCAAGAAACAGTTGAAGATGAAGGCTATAAATACAAGTCGGAGTCGAAGACTAAAAAAGTTAGTGAATTCAATCAGTGATTTGAGATAGTGATCTTAAGTTTTTGAACTTTAGCAACACACTGTATTTGTTGTGCGAAACACTAGAGCTATCATTACTGTAACAAAGCTCGCAATATCCTTTTGTAAGAGAGAAGAAAAACTGAGAGCTTGAAGAGGCTAAGTGAGCGGAAACAATACTTAGTGTAAGAGACCTGAAGAGACTCTGTGAAAAAGAATACTTGTACATTTGAGAAGAATAGTGAAATCTTAGAAAGGATTCTGAGGACTGGACGTAGCCCACAGTTTGGGGTGAACCAGGATAAAATCGTTGTATCTACTCTCTAGCTCTCAACTTTTATTTCTACTATTTTATACAAGTATATAGAAGTTAATTGCAATATATTGTGATTTTTAGTTAATAAACTTTGAAAAAGCAAGTTTTCAAAGAAATATAAAAAGGGGATTATATTCACGAAAAATAATACACAATCCAACTCCCCTTCTTGTGCATTTTGTATATTGAACATAAAGTCTATACTAACGCGTGATTTACTTCAACTGGTATTAGAGCTCGGTGTCCAAGAACCACCATTACAAAGTGAGGATAAAGATCCATGGCAGAATCACACGTTTATATACCAGAAGGCGCCTCCATCATTAGACCTCCTACGTTCAACGATGAAGATTACCGTTACTGGAAAGACAGGATGCAGCTCTTTATTGAATCTACACATATTGATCTTTGGGAGATTATTGAGAATGGACCATATACATCAATGGATGATGAAGGGAATGTCATTTCACGTACCAGATGGTTAGCTGATAAAAAAGCAAGATTCCAGTTAAATTCAAAGGCCAAACTCTTTCTAAGTTATGCCCTAAGCAGAAGTGAATATGATAAAAGTTCATGGATACAACACTGTGAAGGAGATATGAGATACACTATCCATCGCACACGAAGGCACTAGCCAGGTGAAAGAGTCCAAGATATGCATTCTTGTACACCAGTATGAGCTGTTCAAAATGAAGGAAGATGAGTCTATCGATCAGATGTTTGGATGATTTCAAACTATCGTCAATGGACTTAAAGCTCTTAGGAGAACCTACGATAATCAAGATCATGGTCGAAAGATTCTTAGAAGCCTGCCGAAAGGATGGAGACTGAAGGTCACTGCGGTACAAGAAGCTACAGATTTAAGCGTATTAAAGCTTGATGAATTGCTTGGTTCCTTGAAGATACATAAAGTGGAGCTCGACGTAGAAGATAAACCTAGACGGGATAAATCTATAGCATTAAAGGCTGGACAAAAGAATCATAAGATTCAGAAAAAGAGAAGTTCATCATCAAAAGTGTTAGAGACCAAATAAGTCAAGGATGATGACACTAGTGAATCTGAACAAGATTCAAGCGAAGAAGATCATAAATTATCTTTTATCTCGAGAAAGATCAGAGGTATGTGGAAGAAGAAAGCAAGAGGAAACAAAGAGTTTTCTTTTAAGAAGAATGGCAAAGATGAAGGCAAGAATGAGAAAACATCTGTCATTTGCTTTGAATGCAACAAACCTGGACACTACAAGTCTGAATGTCCATTGTTGAAGAGAAAACCAAAGAAAAATAGAGAAAATAAGAAGAGCATGATGGCAATGCGGGAAGATTTGAATTCATCCAAATAGGATACTGATTCAGAGGCATTAGTTCAAGCAAACATTTGCTTGGTTGCTGAAAGAGAAGTTGACGAGAAGGTAACCTCTAATTTCAATGAATTACAAGATGCATATTCAGAATTATTAGAAGAATCTCATGCAATACTTAAGCAGTGTATAAATTGTTAAAGAAAAATTTTGTAGAAAACTTGAAGAACATGCAAGTGTTAAAGAGAGAAAACGTCTGCCTGAAGAAACAAGTAGACGATATGAAGAAAAAGGTAGCTATAGATAGATCTGAGGAAATCAGTCAGCTAAAACAAAGAATTAATAACCTTTCAACAAATCTATCAACATTCACTGATAGTACAAAAAAGATGAATGACATGCTAGGAAGATACATACACCCTAATGATAAGAGTGGTTTAGGCTTTATCAAAAACAATAATCAGTACAAAAAGAATTTCTTCCCTTATAGGAAGAAAACTCATCAGCCATCTTATTATCATTCCATAAATCATTATAAGACTAACCCTAAAGGACCTAAGAAAATCTGGGTACCTAAGAAAAATATAATATCTACTACAAATCTCCTTCCTTAGAAAAAGCAACCAGCACCAATGGTATTTGGACAGTGGATGCTCATGACATATGACGGGAAGAAGGTCTATATTCCTAGATCTTCAAAATAAGAAAAGATGATCGGTAACTTTTGGAGACAACTAGTAGGGCAAAATAATTGGAATCGGTAAAATCGGTAAAGATTCCTTTGCGTCTATTGATAATGTTTTACTAGTTGATGGTTTAAAACACAATTTGATTAGTGTCAGTCAAATATGTGATTCTGGTTTTTAAGTATCCTTCAATCAAAATTCTTGTGTAGTCAAAAACAAGGACAGTTCCATTTTCTTTTCTACGAAAAGACAAAACAATCTTTACAAAAACAATTTAGGAGATTTACAAAGTCAAAATATTTCTTGTTTTATATCAACAAATGAAGAAAAACTATTTTGGCATAAAAAGCTAGGTAATGTCAGTTTTAAACATATTTCCAAGTTGATTAAACATGGTTTGGTAAGAGGATTACCAAAAATAAGTTTTAATAAGGATTTCTTTTATGAAAGTTGTCATAAAGGAAAACAGGTTAAAACAACGTTTTTTTCTAAAAATATTGTAACTTCTTCTAGGCCTTTAGAGTTGTTACATATGGATTTATTTGGTCCAACTAGGACATTGAGTCTTGACAGAAAGAAGTATGGTCTTGTTGTTGTTGATGATTTTACTAGATTTTGTTGGATACTATTTTTATCACATAAGGACGAGTCTTTTAAGTGTTTTAAAGTGCTTTTCAAAAAGTTACAAAATGAAAAAGGTTTTTCAATTGCTAGTATAAGAAGTGATCATGATGGTGAGTTTGAGAATGAGAAATTCAGGATTTTCTGTGAGGAGAATGGAATTTTCCATAATTTTTCTGCTCTTAGAACTCCACAACAAAATGGAGTTATAGAAAGGAAGAACAGGACGATTCAGGAAATGGCAAGGACTATGCTGTGTGAAATGAATCTTCCTAAGTATTTCTGGGCAGAAGCTATAAATACAGCTTGTTATATTCAAAATAAAATACTTCTGCAACCTTTGTTGAAGAAAACTCCATATGAGTTATGGAATGAAAGGAAACCTAGTATATCCTACTTCCATCCATTTGGTTGCAAGTGTTCTATATTGAATACAAAGAAAATTCTGGATAAATTCGATTCTAAGACTTACTCGAGAATTTTTCTAGGTTATTCATTATCATCGAAAGCTTATAGGGTTTACAACCTTACCTCTAAGACTATTGAGGAGATTATTTATGTTAAGTTTGATGATAATTCTCAACCAAGGAAGAGAGATGATACTGATAATGAAACCCTATCAATACCTTTGGTTGATAGTGAAGAGGTATCACCATCAGAAACTCTTTTAGACAAAGATGAAGATATTCTTGAGACTCTTGATTTGAAAAGAGATTGGAGATAAAAGAGTTATCATCCAAAAGAGTTGATTATAGGAGAGACCTCAAAAGGTGTGCGAACTAGGTCCAAATTTATAAGAGAAGCCAATGTAGCGTTTATCTCTGAAATAGAGCCTAGGAAAATTGAAGAAGCCCTTCAAGATGAAGCTTGGATTTTAGCTATACAAGAGGATCTGAACCAGTTTACTAGGAATAAAGTTTGGTCCTTGGTTCCTAGACCTTTGAAAATGTCCATTATAGGAACTAGATGGGTTTTTAAGAATAAGCTAGACGAATCAGGTAGAGTGAGTCATAACATAGCAAGATTAGTAACACAAGGCTATAATCAACAGGAAGGAATAGACTACAATAACACTTATGCTCCTGTAGCAAGATTACAAGCTATTAGGATTTTGCATGCATATGTTGTCTGTCACGACATAAAGCTATTTCAAATGGATGTGAAGATTGCATTTCTAAATGGCTTTATAGATGAAGAGGTTTATGTGAAACAACCTCCTGGTTTCGAGGATGTTAAGAAACTGGACCATGTCTATAGACTTCATAAAGCTTTGTATGGCTTGAAACAAACTCCTCGAGCTTGGTATGATCATCTGAGTTCTTTTCTTATTGAGAATAAGTTCAGTAGAGGTCAGGTAGATAAGACG
>JAOTAX010123405.1:0-20740 GCA_025629825.1 Erythroxylum guanchezii | reverse complement strand
AATTACATGTTATGTGGGTTTGGTGTAGTCCATCCAAGAATTGTCACGTGCACGTTGACCAAGTTAAGGCTTCTCCCACCTGCTCGCTAGTGGCACGGAGCTCCTTTATGGACTACCTCAAGTTTACGACTACGCAAGACCATTACGTGGAATTATGTAGTTCGTCATGTTTATGGATCTGCCCAAACCATCGTGATGTGCTTATGTGTTTTCATGTGTTGACAAGTTGGATGAATGCTTGACTTATGTGAATTGTGAATTGGTTTGACAAGTTGAGAAATGTATGTTTTATGGATTTTGTGAGAAATTGCTATGATCATGAAGGTTTTCAACGGTTTTTGCTTATCACCGATTATAAAAGTGTTGCTCACGAGCGTTAAGCTCACCCCCACTCCATCCTATCCATAGGCGATGAGCAAGAAATTGAGTGATCGAGTTAAGTGTTAAGGCACCACTCCAATTTGATGTGAATGAAATATATATGCATTATGGTTGTTTATGGCTTTTCAAATCTTTACATTGCTATTTTCAAATTTTCATAAGGGCAGGAATTGTGTTCTGAATTCAAGGGAGAATCTGGAATAATCTAGGTAGAATTGGTAAGATTTGTTTTCTTGGAAGTTGTAGATGATCTTTCTAGCTTTCCAACGATATAAAGTTTGTAAGTTTTGGATATCATAATGGAAAGTTATGATCATTATAAGTTGTGATACTGCATAGGATATGTGTGTAGGACAACTATGGAGAATGGTGGGAAATAGTGGTTTTGATGAACCAAATGGGTTGAGAATTGAGAGTTTTATGAGATAAATTTGGTGTTTAAATCGATATGAAGTGATTTTGCACTAGAAGAGTTGAATTTGGGGAGATTTTGAGTGAATTTGATGATAGATTGGAAGTAGGAAGCATTGGAGAGGCTTTGAAGGGGTTTAGGAATCCCTATGTCCGTTAGACGGACATTAGGTCCTTCCAACAGACCTTCACTAATGTCCGTTTAACGGACCTTCTCGGGCCGAAAATGGCTCTCAACTCAATAATGTCTGTTAATCGAACATGGATGTCCATTAAGTGGACATTCACAGGATAGCTTCAAAAAATTGCAATTTTTGACCCCTTTAGAGGCAGAATCTTACTTTGTGGTTTGCGTAAAAGTTGTAGATCTAAAAGTCTTCTTTCAAATAGTCTAAAAACAAACTCAATCCGACATTGATATTGAAAGTTATGGCAATCACGCCACGATAGGTACAAATTTGATTAAGGGTATAAATATGTTCGATTCTTTCGGGTATAACTTCCTCATCCGACCCCCAAATGAAGTGATTCTTGAACCAATAGATTCCTAACACATGTATCTATCTCTCCCTAAAAAGTTGTATCTTTTAGACTTGATTTGAAAAAGTTTGATGGAGAGAAAGTGAGGCGTCAGTTGGGGGAGCGTGTCTAGGGTATGAAGACACTTAGGCTTTTTAAGTATATCTTGATCTATAGAGCTCCGATTAAGATGATTCTATCTTTAAAACAAACTAAAGACTTAGAGCAACAATTTCTTTGAAGAAGTTAAGTTTTAATTTTGGTGATTGACTGGTGTGGGCACACCACCCTTGTGGAATGATGGCTAATGACCCTACAGGGTAATGAACACAAGGTTTATGACTCCGGATGTTGGGGCTCCGAAAACGGGGTCCAACAATATGAAACTCATCATTCCCTTGAAGTAAACTCCCTTACTTATATGGAGATAAATCGCAATACTATAGTCTAAACCATAATCAAGCGACCAACTTGATTATTAAACTGTGAATTTATTATTTTAGATTCTTATAATATACGTGTTTCCCATACATCTCTATGTATATGTATATTACTTCTAAAAGAATCTTGGTACCTTATGAATAGATATACAATGCTCACACAAATAAAACCAAACTCTTTTGTTTTATTAGTAATAAATATTTTCATTACAAAACTGTAACTGAAGAAGATTAAGTTACATGTAAATACACTTGCTTTCTAGGGCATTATATTTACTTAATTCCAACACCTCTATCTCTCGATGATCACTCTCTAAGGTGGTTGATGAAAAAGCCTTTTTCTTACCTCCTCTTGTTCTTTTTATATCCTCTTGTGTTTTGGGTAGCCTTAGGGTTTTTTGGGGTCCGAAAGGTCCAAAAAATCCCTCAAAACTTGACATTCGTGAGTGTCTACCCGACTGCTCAATGCCGACCACGATCATGACTCTAATCATTCCATGATCATGGGCCACTCCTGTAGCTTCTATCACGATTGTGGGCTGTTGTTTAGCCTTGAATGTCTCCGAAACTCCTCCGTTCTTCGATGTTGACCTTGAAACACTAACAAGCACTTAAGGTGCCTCAAAAATGTAATATTTAAGCTCAAAAACTTGTACTAACCCATAAAACACTTAAAAGTAGAAATAATTAACAAACTACCACAATTCTAACCTAAACACGTACTAAATGATCGAATTAATCGCTAAACATATATCAAACTATGCCCTAAAACACGATGCAATTTACACTTATCAATTGGTAACGTGGCTTGCCATATAAGGCAGAAACTCTAAACACTTATACACATCAGACTTAGTTAAACAAATTGATAGGTGTAGTTTGCATTATGTTTTAGTAGGTGTTTTAGTTTGTTAGTGTTAATTAGATGTATTATGTATGTTTAGGATAAGAATTATGTAATGTGAGTGTTTTTTTTAATGTTTTTGGAGTGTTATGTGGTTAAGAGCATGTGTTTGGGCTTTAATTTTATGTGTTTGAGGTGTTTTGATGAGTTCGTTAGTGTTTAAGATCAGGTAAAGAAGGTCGGAGAGGATTTGGAGAAAGCTCGGAGGAGATATAGGTGCCACAATTGTGGCCTTAAAGGCCATGATTTTGACATAGGCAAGGATCATAGGCCACAATCATGGACTCATTGGCCACGATAATGATAGAGGATAAGTTTAAGTGTCATGGCCTGCACAATGATAGATGTGGGGCTACTCCCGAGCTCAACTTTTCGAAGGTTATTGCAAACATTTAGGCCCGGACCATGCCTGCAAGATTTTTTCTTAATGTAGCAAATGGAGGATTCCACCGTTGCTGCCATTCTCGGACCATCTCGAGCCTTTCCAAGTAGCTTTTCTCATTTGATCTTTCAATTGAATGTATGAGATGGATTTGGATTTGATGATGTTTTAAACCTCTTTTGGGATTTGTTCTTGAATCAATGTTATCTTGATTTCTTTTGATGTTGATTGTTAAGCATTGTGAATATTTGTCATATTTGCAGGCTTCGGTAATAAATCAAAAGAGTGAACCACTAGCAAAATGATTATATTGGGTAATGAGAGTTAATTATTCTAATAGATCACATAAAAAATCAAATTAGTAATTTATATAAAGAGAGATTTCGTGTGAGAACTTGATAGTCTGTTAGAGTGTGTGGGTTGTTTGCTAATTTAGAGATTGAAGATTTCATAATTCAATTCAATTAGGGTTTAATAATATAACTTGAGAGAGATTAATCCACCCTTCGAAAGTCTAGGACCAATATCGGATCAACTCAAAAGCAATTAAGTTAGCATTTAATGATATGATAAATCCCACTACTTATAATCAATTAAGCTTCTTTGTGAGATTTCTTATTGTCAGTTGGTTGTGTTCAATTTCAATTTCAATTTCCGTATTTAATTTTAGAATTTCAATTTTGATCAATCCATATTCAATTGCTTAAGTTTTTGCTCTTATTTTATTTCCATTCTTTTTGTTACATTTCCCAAACCTTAGGCTAAGTAAGAATTCGAGTATTTCACTAGTTCCTCATGGGATCGACCCCTCAATTACTATGCATACGACCCATGCACTTACGAAAAATTAAGGGCTTATAAATTGTAAAACTTGCCACCTAGGAAATTAGTAGGATTAGTCAAATTCCCTTAGTCTTTGGAATTATTAACCCTTTCTTGTGATTGCGGTACCTAATCACAAGAAATTAAATTTAAAAAGGAAAAAAAGGGAGATTAGGCACAAGGTAGAAGACACATCAATTTGGACGTCACAAGCAACTACGAGGAATCCAAAAAGTTAAATGTCAAGAAGAGATAGAAAGTAGAAAGATGGAGGAAATAAACTATAGGGTACAAAGGATCCTTGCGGACTTCAATAAGGCATAATTTGGTCAAGGAAGTAATCATCCTTATTTGAACACGTACAATCCAGGGTGGCAGAACCACTGAGATTTTTGTGGTATAATAATGTAAGGACTCACTTCGAACATCAAGTCCTATTAGGATTTTAGCAAGGTGGATCTAGTTCATTGGATTCTAAATTGGAAAAGATCATGGATAAGCTCATGAACATGGAAGAGGCCCAGAAGAGACTAGAAGAGAAGTTTGAGCAAGTAATAAAAGATCATGGCTTTTTTATTCACAACCTAAAGGTTCAAATGGGCCAGCTTTCTAGTGATTTTTGTAAGAGAAATGTGGAAAACTTTCTGAGTAACATGGAATTACATACAAGAGAGCAATGTAAGGCTATCACACTTAGGAGTAGGAAAGAGCTAGAAGAAATAGAGGAAAGATGTAATAACCCGTTTTCCATACAAAAGGTTAGAGCCTTAGATTAATGCATATGAGACGAATCAATTTAACATTCATGAAAGGCATTTCATTCACATGCATATCTTTAGCATACAAACATGAATTATGATTTTGAACACATTGAAAAGATAATATATGCACTCAATTAACATATTATGGGGTATGAAAAGTTTAAAATGATCATGAGGTAAATTGTGTAGTATTTATGTCTTAAATTTTGGTTTGATGGATTACAAGTAATAAATTTGGAATTAATTGTTACAACTAGAAAATTGACAAATTAAAATGTATTTAGACTAGGAAAATTGCCAACTGGCAAGACAAATTGACACATGGAAATTTGGTTGACTAAGCCTATGAAATAATTGACAAATGGCATAGATTAATGAGTGACATTTGGCATAGGTAATTAATTGACAAATGGCAAGAATGATTGAGTGACAAATGGGCTAGTAATTAGGTGACATTTGGTAGCTTATGGAAGGGATAAGTGGCTTACATGCTTAAGGAAATTTGTTAATGTAGTATAGTGACCTAAGGGTCCAAACCTGATTGCAAAATGGTAGTATACAAAGTATGATGTTTGAATGCTCAAAATTTATGAATAGTTACATACCCGAAAAGGTCAATTAAGCATGGATTAAACATAACTTATATGTATATGTATGATTGACTATTCATATGATTGATCAACTTAGTAATGTGTGAACTATATATGAGTATTTCATGACTAAAGAAGCACAAATTGGTAGTCAACATCCATACATTGCCAGGTCATCAAGGCAATAGCTTATCTGGAGCGTACTGCGAGTTAACCTAGATGTTTTCTCACTATGACTGAATTATTTTTGATTAACTTTTAGATATTGAACTGTTATTAATATGAATATGATAATTCCTGATATTGATGTTCTGAGGAGTTTGATATTCGGGATTGTATTGGAAGTGCTTTTCTAATTATTTGTGAATATGGAAAATGTATACTCAACTGAATGTTGAATGCATGACTCAGATATGATGAATATGAAAGTGGTTGTGCATATTGAATGAAAGTGTTGACAAAATATTATATGAATTGATGCATTCCATCACATTATTATATATGATCAAATAAAGGAGTTATGACCTGAGTGGACAGTGTGAAAAAGAGCTTAAAGCTCAGAAGTGTTCACAAAGAGCCACAAGCTCAGTTATTAAAGAGCCCGATGTCCACAATAGGTACGGAACAGAATATGAAATGAGCCCGGTATCCACAACAGATACAGGACGAAATAAGCGCTCAGTCATAACATAGAAAAATGAAAGTGGAGTCACATGTGCATTTGCATATATAACTTTACATGTATTGTGTGAATGATTGCGACGAATTACTAAATTGTGTTGATATAGTGATATGCAATGTTTGTGTACATGTTGATGATATGAATAATTGAGATAAGTGACTATATTATTCTGAAATGATTATATGAACTATTTGTAGTTCATAATGTATTGTTAAGATATTATGTATATTGTGATATGGTATTTAATGTTGAATGATGCGATACATCTATTGAACTGTGATATACTTGCAAATTTGGTTTCATATCAGTGATGATTATGTTCTAACTTAAGTGAGCACATCGATGATGGTTCACTTACTGAGTTCGCAAACTTATCATAATTGCAACATTAATTTTCATGTACAAGGGAGACCTAACTTCTAAGACATTCTAGTAGAAGTCTAGTACTGCCAATTTTGTAAATAAGAATGACTCAAAGGTCTGGTCAGCTGATAGTTGAGGAGTTTAGTAGATTATGTTTATTTATTTTTCTCATTTCATGTAGAATATTTTGTAAAAGAGTAGTAGTCTCTCAGATGTTTTTAGTAATGTAAATTTATGGGTTATTAATTGTAATACTACAATGTAAATATGTTTGTGAATGAAATAGGAAAAGTTGATATAATTGCTCTAAAATGCCATTTTCATAGGTTATGTTCTTAAATGTCCTTTGGATTTTTGGGCATATGCTCTATGGTAGTGGCATGTTATAGAAGACAAGCTAAACCCCACCTTGTAGAAGACCAAGATTATAAGAAAAAGGATGAAGAAAAGAATGAGGACCCTCCCTATACTCCTCCTCCACCTTACGCACCAAAAATACCATTCCCACAAAAACTTCAGAAGAACAAATTAGATGTGCCATTTGCAAAGTTTGTGGAAAAGTTAAAGAAATGGAAATTTTACTTTCTTAAAGAAATGGAAAATTTACTTGTCATTTATGGAAGTATTGAAACGTAGGCCCAAGTATGTGAAGTTTCTCAAAGACATATTCTCAAATAAGTGAACTTAGGATGATAATCAAATGATAAGCATAATAGAAACTTCCAGCTAATTAATTAGTAACCATATTCCCTCACAGTTGACAGATCTAGGGAGCTTTACAATACGATGTGTAGTTAGTAATTTAAAGATTTCAAAATGTTTATGAAACTTACGTAGAAGTATAAACCTTATGCCTTTGTTAATTTTTAGGAAACTGGGGCTAAGAGATGTGAAGCCAACATCTATGCTAATTTAGTTAGTGTTGAGTGCAAAAAAAACTACTAGTTTTATGCTCAAAACCGTAATTATACGGGTCGTGACTTGTAGTAATAAGTAGATATCAATCCATAAGGATTGTGCTTGGGCACCACTTAATTCAGATTAATCTTCGTTTAAGAACCAATTTTTTATGGAAATAAACTGGAAAATTAAATTAAATTAAACAACTAATAAAGAACAAATGATAACTCAAAAATGTAGAAACTTGGAATTCAAGATTTTCACGACTAAAGATCACTTTTTCCCTATCTTATCTCCCTCTTATTTTATTAATTGAATTGTGCTTCATCTAAGATATCCTAATGTATTAACTACCCTCTCTCAAGGTGTAATTAATTGTCCCTAGCCAAATTAAATGAAGATGATTAATCAATCTCTCAATTTACAAAATCAATCCACCAATTCAACTAGTCATTAAGTTATCTTATGGGTGATCAATTTAATTAGCCAAGATCTCTCTTTTAATTAATCAATTAACTTGATGAATGCAGGTTTATATAAATGCCAATTCTCGTTGTACAATCCTGCATAAATTACCGAACTTAATCTCCCAATATATTACAAGGTATATATTCAACATTTATAAAAAAACATCTATCATTCAGATCAACAAAATAAGAGCTCAATAAGAAGTTCAAAAGTAATCTGTACATATAAATCAGCCACTCATGATGGCATTAACATTCCCAACAATCATATAATCCCTCATATAAATGCTATAAGAGAAAAAAAAAGAAATCTAAATGAATCAAACTCCTCCTCTTCTTTGCCCGAATCTAGAAAATCTGGCATTGGTATGTTCTTTGCCCAATTATGAATGATAAACCTTAAATTTCTACCTCTCCCAAGACTCTAAACCTGTGATTTTACTCAAGGAGGCATGTCTCTCTCCAAGCTCTCTCGTCCATAGGGGTTTTTATCCTTATATAGTCCAGAAAACGTAAAAATAAATTAAACCCCTTGTGTATCTTCGGGTTATGTTTCCCATGATCATGGGAATTGGTATGAAACCCATGATTGTGAGTTCTTGCATTGTAATTCTTCCTCTTCTCTTCTCCTCGCTTGGTCTCTAGCTCAATCGCAAAGGTTTGCACCCTTTATTCCTATATAAAAATGATCAATTCTTACCATAAATCAACATCAAACATAAAAGAACAACAATGAAAATAAAACTAAACAAAAACATACAAAATAGATCCTAAAACACAACAATAATAACCTATTATGTAAGAAACACATGCCAAATACTTAGAAAAACATACACTAATACACAACTATCAGTTAGCAGATCAGTTGATAAAGAAACCGTTAGACGTGGTGGAGGATGTACATGTAAAAGTGGACGAGTTTATCATTCCTGTTGATTCTGTCATGCTAGACTTTAAAGAAGATCGAAACTATCTACTAATCCTTGGCCTACTGTTTTTGACCAGTAGAAAAGCTTTAGTAGATGTCCATGAAGACAACATTATCCTTAAGATTGGAGATGAATAAGTGAAATTTAAAATCAATCAGGCATTAAAGAATCCGAAGGAGGGTAGCTTATTCATAAGAATTGATGAAGTCAAATCTTTAAAGGAGCGAGAGTAAGAAGAGCAGATGACAACGAAGATTGAGTTTGAAGCATATAAGGAAGTCTCTCTGTTCTAGAATTTAAAGAAGAAGAGAACAAATAACAAGGGATACAAGACATAAAGGTTGAAGAAGATACAAAAGTATCTATTCATGAAATGAAAGTTGAAGAGGAGATGAGGGTGAATGAGGAAGAAAGAGAACAATTCACCCTCTTATAGGAAAAACTGTTGGATTCGATAAAAGATTCAGCGAGTCTCATTATTCCCTATTTTTTTGACAGTTTGTCACCAAAAGGGACATTATTGAACTTACTAGGTTTCCTTAATTTGATTAATTATGTCATTATTATCTTGCAATATATAGCTTATTTACAGGTTATAAAACTTAAATTGGGCAACACGGGTGGAAGTAGGCCACTCATAATTGATCCTGGTAGAGTTTCGAAGGATGCAGGGTCAAGCTAATGACCATATCTTAGCACATTTGGTAGTTAAATTGAAATTGTTATGAAGTTAGATTTGTTTAAAATTCTAAAAGTAAGTTTTCAATGATTTAGAATGGGTGCTAATTGTCTTACTCTTGTTGAAGCAATTATAAGATAGAGCAATACTCTTGAGCATCAAGCACATTTGGTTTCAGATACCGTCACCATCACCACCTCAATCGCCATGATGGTTTTATGCTCTAACCTTGCTATTTTCCTTTTGTTCTTATGTTTTTCTTGTCATTTCGTTTTTATTACCACCTTATGCGTTATTTGTTTTTACGTGTTCTCCTCACATTGAGGACAATATGTTGTCCAAGTGTGGGGATGTGGGTATATGCATTGTTATTTTTATCTTGAATGTGAATTTTACATACCATATGCTAGTTTTATTTAGGGTTTCATGACGTGACTCGTATGAATGTGTCAATGGCTAGGACTTAATGGGATCATTTTAGCTCTAAACATAGTCTCTTTAGTAATAACTCGGAATTTTAGTAACAACTCTAACAATTATTGCTATGTAAAAGGGTTGCTTGAAGATATAGAAGTAGCATACAACGACTTATATAATTTACTTGGGACGATGGATCCTAACAAAGTGGCTGATATTAAGGAACGCATCCTAGCTCGCACTTATAAAATGTCACCACTTCAGTTAAAGTTGTACTACAGAAGCAAAGAGATTGGGGAGATTTATAAGATCAGTTTCCTACTTAAACAAAAGAAACCCATACCTATAGCCGTGTTTTGTCATATAGTTGTATGTACCCAAGTAGATAGACTTGTGCAAACGGGTCTCCCTCGAACGTTAAATCATCTCGTCTTTAGTAAATATGCATGTTAAGTAAGATATAACTTAAAATTTTTCGCCATAGGAATTTGTCACATACATTTATAATTTTAGGTCTTTTGAATAAGTAGCATCATTAGTACCCTTTAATGAGAATGATTAGCTAAAGAAATAAGGTCGATGTCGTAAAATATGAAAAAAAATGGTATGCGTATTTTGTTAATAAATAACTATTCCGCTAGCCTTCAGGTTATGAATAGAGCTAGTAGCCAGTTGAGAATGTGATATAGTTGAGTAACGGGGGGATATTATTTACAAATTTTTGCCTTCAAGTCAAAAGGCTAGAATGACATTCCAACCAGACCAATGAATAAAAACATAACCCATTTGAGTAATCAGGTGACATTTATCACAAATGTTTGCCTTCGCGTCAAAAGTCTATGTCAATTTCAATGAAAAATTAACCCAAATAGTGCTTGAATAAATAAATCCTACTGATCTTGTGAAAAGTTGGATTTTTCATGAAAAAAAACTTAGGGATAGTTACAATTTCATTTAACTAACGAAGCATCAAATTTGTGAGTGTAATTTATAAAGGTGAGTGAATATAATGTTAAATTCTTGCTTGGTATGCATATTTTGTACAAAATACTTAGCCATAGATTTCATAGGCTAATAACTTAGAATATCTTGAAAGATTGTGTTTACAGTTAAATTAGTTTCGTCAAGTTCAATGCCAGTGTATCATTATTGCATGTGCGTGTCTATATGTGTTATTGTTTGATGTGTTTGTGTTTGTGTTTTGTTTTGTTTTTGTTATGCTTGAGTACATGCAAAGGTTTAAATGTGGGGATATTCATATACCCCTAATTAAGTTTCGTTAAGTTGGTTAATTAAATTATGTTTAGGCAAAGAAAACTCTAACAAACCATTTTCAAATTGTTCAAACCATAGCAATTTTACAACATAACACTTAATTAATTAGTTTGATTAAGTCTGACATGTATAAATGTTTAGGGTTTCTATCTTATATGGCAAGCCACGTCAGCAACATTAATTGGCAAGCCACGTCAGCAACATTAACAGGGATACTAATGTTTAGCTAGAATTGAGAGAATTGGAAGATTAAGTATTTAATTGTCACTTTTTAAAGTTCGGACTATAATTGCAAAATTGAGTAAAGTTTAGGATTTTTTCAATTAACCCTAAAATTAATGCAAGCAAACATGAAGGAAAAAAAATCAAACATGAACTTTTTGATTAGACCAATAGTTACACAAACTATTCCAAATTTTGACAAAATTTCAAAAAGAGATACTTTTGGCAGGCAAACATGTGCAAACTTGCAATGAATAAAAACTAAAGAATAGGAAGATAATAAAATGAAAAAACAATGATTATGGTCAGAAATTTTGGCAGTCTTTACTTAGCAGATAGCTTAACTTATGGTCAAAAATCATTTTCCAAATAGGTAAGAAATGAGGTCTTTCATGTCCATGAAATCAAATGAAAATGACATCAACTTAGCTTGTAAATTATATAGAAATGCAGTTGAACTCAAACAGCGTTATAGAATTACAAGTTAAAGATAGTAAAATATAAGACCCAAAAATCTCCTATGATTATGATTAAGAGTAGTGCGTAAAAGCTTTGGTTTTTTGGATAGTTGATTACTAATCAAACTTTGATTTTAATAGCTAGTTCCTAAACAAATATTGCTAAAGGCTCTATGTAGATTGATAAAACCATAGCCCTTAAATCTAACAAAGAACCCAGGAAACTAAAAACTGCAATATATACAGGTCAGATATAAGCATCCAACGGAAGGAATAAATATGAAGGAAGGAAGAAAGATAGTTGTGGAAATGGACGAGAGTGATAGTTGTGGCAATGGACGAGAGTGAGAGGAGCATACACACTCTATCCTAGTGTCTTAGTAACATTGTTACTAGCAATTCAAATAGCAGGTCAATCTGACTTAATGTTAAACCCTCACCTATCATCTACTCCCAGTTTGATCCTACAGGTTTATACTTTTATTGCTCTCTAGACTCTGAGTTTCTCATCTCTTTTATCATAATCTATTTTCTATCATGATTCATGCCTTTTGGAGATGTAACTACTAAAATGGAAAGATACAATGCAGCTTTGTTAAAGTCTGTAATGGAATAAGTGGAATCTATGTAAATCCATCTTTTGCTTTATTTCCTTATGTTTCCTATCTTTCTCTTTCTCTTTAATTATTGCTTGGTATAATAGGTAAACATAGAGAAATTGTTTAGTGTTAGGAAATCTGGATGGGATCTGATCCTGATCATAATGGAACACAATTACAAAACTTTTTTCATATTTTAATTTCCAAAAAACTATTATCACTTTAATTTTATAAAATAATTAACACACAAATTATAATAAAGCATGAATCATAATTTATACCTTATTTCGAAGCTTGACCTATTTCATGTCATATACCTCAAACACTTTCCAAAATCGATTTATCCCAACCACCGTAATTGCACAGGTTTCAGCCTCTAACGGTATCCACAGAACAGGATGAGAGAACTCTACAATTCTTACAAAGAGGGTGCTGCGGAACCTTAGAATCGACTCGATTAGGAAGCCCTTGATTGATTCGATCAAAACCCCAACCCAAGAATTCAAAGTTGTCGGAAGATCCTTCGATGCCTTGACCCAATATCAACAACGCAATCAGAAACCCAAAAGCACAAAGACATCAAAAGAACGCCATAAGCAATCTGACTAATCACTTAATAAGTTCGTAAATTTTGTTTATAGAGAATTTCAGGATTGAATCCTTCACAAAGTGACCTAAAATTATTCTAAATGTAATCTGAATAGGAAGTGCAAAAAACAACCTTTGTAAGTCTCAAAAAGTGGGCCTAAAAACGAAAAGCCTAACTAGAAAAAAATGAAAAGTTACTCAGGAAGTCGTAACATTTTTCTGGCAGAATATCCTTTAGTAAATCGAGCATATCTTGGGCTACAGACCTCCTAGTAAGGTGAATCTTATGTTGGAAAGTTAAGACAAACATCTACAACTTTTATGTTAGTCTGTTGGGCTGATTCAACCTAAATCAATGTCTAAATTTTGGCCCAAGTTAGAACACGTGAATAATGTTATTGCTTTGATGATATTGATTGTAACTTGATCTCCAAATGCCATTTCTTCATCAACCATGGTACATATAAGCCCACCAAAAGCTTCTCTCAGCCTCTTAGAATCAGCACAAGTAATTGGTCCTTTCGGCATGGTCAACGGGTCATCCGATAGTTGACTTGTCTTTCGACTCTCTCTTAAGCTCACATCATCCTCCCCTTTTTGAAAAGGATTCGTCCTCAAATCAGAAATGGTAAAAGGAGATAAATCAGAAACATTAAAGGAAGCGCTAATGCCACCATGCTCACCTCGAAGATCCAATTTATAGGCATTGTCATTTATCTTTTCGAGAACTTGAAATGGGCCATCGTCTCTTGGATGTAGCTTTGTCTTTCATTTATTAGGAAATCTTTCCTTGCGTATATACACCCATACCCAATCTCCGGGTTTAAATGAAACAAACTTTCTTCCCTTATAAGCACTAGATACATATTGCTTATTCTTTTTCTTAATGCCCCAACGGGTCTATTCATGGATCTTCCTTACCAAATCTGCTTTCTTTTCATTGCCTGCATTAGATAATTCACTAATAGGAAAAAGAAGTAAATCTATAATAGTTTGTGGGTTAAAACCATACATAGTTTCAAATGGTGAAAAACCTGTAGAAGAATGAACATTTCTATTGTACGCAAATTCAATAAAGGGCAAGCATTCTTCCCAAGTGTGCAAATTTTTACTAATCATAGCACGCAACAAAGTACCAAGAGTACGATTAACAACCTCAGATTATCCATCCGTTTGTGGATGACAAGTAGTTGAGAACAACAATTTAGTTCCTAACCCACATCACTTTCCAAAAAGAACTAAAAAATTTGACATCTTTATCACTAATTATGGTCTTTCGAATTTCATACAGTCAAACAACTTCCTTAAAGAACAAATTTACAATATGAGATGCATCATTGGTTTTATGACAAGCAATGAAATGAGACATCTTAGAAAACCTGTCAACAACTACAAAAATTGAATCTTTACCATGTATAGACCTTGGCAAACCTAAAATGAAGTCCATAGAAATATGTTCCAAAGGTGCACTAGGTACAAGGAATGGTGTGTATAATCTATGAGGCATCACTTTAGATTTAGCTTGTTTACAATGAACACAATTTGCACAAACACGTTCTACATCCCTATGCATATGCAGCAAAAAGAAATGCTCATGCAAAATGTCCAATGTTTTTTGTACACCGAAATGGCCCATTAAACCTCTGCTATGAGTCTCTCTAATTAATAATTCATGCAAAGAACAATTTGGCATATAGAGTCTATTTTCCTTAAACAAAAACACATTGTGGTGATAAAACTTATTGAATGCAGCAGTTTCACAACCATTATACACATTTCCAAAATCAGTATCAGCAGCATACAAATCCTTGATATACTCAAATCCTAACAACTTAGTACTCAGAGTAGAGATTAAAGCATACCAACGAGATAGTGCATCAGCTACCACATTTTCTTTACCTTGCTTATATTGAATGACATATGGAAAGGTCTCAATAAACTCAACCTATGTTGCATGCCTCCTATTCAACTTTCCTTGTCCTTTGAGGTGCTTCAAGGACTCATAGTCAGTGTGGATGAACAAACTCCTTTGGCCATAAGTAATGTTGCCATGTTTCCATTGCTCTCACTAAAGCATACAATTCGTAATTTTGTTGATTACTTTACAGTACACACACGTCCTTAAACTTCCATCTTTCTTTGGCACTAGTATCATTGGAATAACACATGGACTCATACTCTCCCTAACATGGCCTTTAGTTATAAGCTCTTCCACTTGTCTTTGTAATTCCTTAGACTCTTCAGGGTTACTGCAATATGCTGGCCTATTAGGCAATGAAACTCCAGGCACCAAGGCAATCTGATGCTCAATCCCTCTGATGGGCGGCAAACCTTTTGGAAGTTCCTCTGCAAAAAATATCACTATATTCCTGCAAAAGAGATATAGCAATAGAGGGCAAAGAATCATCATGGTCAGCAGCACTAAAACAAGTTTCCTTGTACATCAACATTACAAGTGTTTTTTTCATGATAAGCATCTCTAAAATCTCTCCCTCTCGCATACAAGCTCACTTTCTTATCTCTCTTACACTCAGTGTTTCCCTTTCTCCTCTCACTCTCTAATTTTTAAATTCTCACTCTCACTCATTTTTCTCTTTTCCCCATTGTGTTTGTTCAGCTCAACTCTCTTTGCTTTTTCTGACTCCTCTCATTGTCTAAGCTTCAGTTGATCTTCGTATACTTCTTTAGGAGACAATGGCTTGAGGTGACAAGTCTTCCATGTTTAGAAAAAGAATAAGTATTTAGATAACCATTACGTGAGATCTTACAGTCATACTTCCAAGGCCTACCCAAAAGTATGTGTCCTACTTGCATCAGAATCACATCACATAAAACCTCATCAGAATACTTGCCAATAGTAAATGGCACAACCACCTGCTTAGTCACTTTGACCTCGCTACAATCATTCATCCACTGTAACCTGTGCAGATTTGGGTGTTTCAATAACAACAATCCAAGCTTGTCCACCAAGTAAGTGCTAGCAGTATTGGTACAGTTACCTCCAACAATAAGTAGACTGCATACCTTCCCACCTACATTGCATCTAGTGTGAAAAATATTTTCCCATTATTCTTCTAGAGTATCATACTTAGCCTACAAATTTAAAGCTCTCCTTGCAACTAGTAAGTCTCCATGCTCTGAATATTCTACATACCCTTGACATCTGAAACACTTAGTGTTGTTGCTGCTGGTCACCGGAGTGGTTTATTTATTCTTCTAAAAAATTCTGCTCTTTTCTTTAGGAGTGTAGTTGCCTTCTTTAGATTTTGGTGTAAACCTATCATCTTTGAATTTAGACAAATTCCTCTATTCACTACTTCTCTTGAAGCCTGACTTCTAAGGAGATCCACCACTATTACCGAATTGAGACTGTCTAACTAATTTTTTGTAACTAAGTTATTTCTCCACTTTCATAGCAACACTATCCATATCTTCAATCTCCACATAATATTGTAGCTCAACTATGTCGGCAATTTCTCTATTCAGCCCACACAAGAATCTAGCCATAATAGCCTCTTGGTATTATACAACATCTTCCCTGATCATAGCCATTTCCATTTCTTTATGTTACTGTTCAACACTCTTAGAACCCTGTTTTAAGTTTTGGAGTCTTTGATGCAGTTCCCTATAATCATGACTAGGAACAAATCTTGCTCTTATGACAGCCTTCATTTCATCCCAAGTTCGGATAGGTCTCTCCCCATTTCTTCTTCTGTTAATTTGAACCTGATCCCACCAAACTATGGCATGGTCCATAAATCCTACAACTGCTAATTTGACCTTCTTTTCTTCTAAATAGTGATGACAGTCGAACACAAGCTTCACCTTTCTTTCCCACTACAAATATTGGTCTGGATTACTTCGACCTTGAAAAGAAGGAATCTTCATTTTTATAATACTTAGGTTTCTATCAACTTCCCTAGCTTTCGGTTCTCTTCTAGGCATGTCACGTCTTCTTCGACCTCTTGTCACAAACTCCCTAGTTTGATATCTATCTCACTCTTCCATGTTTGTTTTAGTTTCAATATGCTCAAATTCAAGTTGGTTAGTCGATGGTGGTGTTGGCCGACCTCATTTTGGAGCCTCTAAGTGTTCTATCCTCTCTCAATAGCTTTCAAATGCAAGATTCAATCGAGTCAATTGTTCTTGTAAAGCCTTTAAAGTTGTAACTAGGTCTTCTGATCCTTTTTATCACCTACCTTAGAAATTACAAAGTAATAAGAAAAAAAAGTGTAATAATATTAGTTAAAAAGAAACCTCACTCACTCCCTTACGTGTCTCAATCAAATAGATGATGATTCACTCGTATTTCGCTCAATTTTTTTGTCTTTTTCTTTTAATGTAAATCAATCTTGCCCTTTACCACTCTTGATTCTTTCCTAAACTTCTTTTCCAACCAAAATTCCAAACAAATCAAGCCTAATCAATTTGAAAGTGGCACTCTTACAAAAGAAAAATTGAAGAAATCAAAAGGAAGCAATAAGATAGCAATGAAAAGTAACACGTACAGGTCAAGAACCAAAGAAATTCAAAGGATTGAAAGAGAAATTTTGTAATAGGAATTAGCTTTTTAAAGTTTCGTTGCTCAAGTTTCGAAATTTTCAATTTCAATTCAAGTAGTTTTGAAATTTTCAATTTCAATTCAAGTAGTTTTGAAATTTTCAATTTCAATTCGAGCAAATATAACTTCTAGCAATCCACACAATTTTTCTATCAATCACCAAATTTCACAAATTCCAACAAACTTCTATCGTTAACAACTTACAATCGCAACAACACTTCAAGATGAACTATCCACAATCTCAGCAAATTAGATCAACAAATCAGCAATGCACTATTTTTTTTGCAGCTTTGTTTTTAATAGTTTTTTTAAACTGATTTTTTAATAGCCTTTTTTTCACAAGAACAATCTTAACAAAAAATAACTACAAACACAACACGAAATATGAATTGAAATAAAATTATGAAACAAGAACAAAAAAGACGATGTTAACAAACGGCAATGGAACGATAATGATAAAACATGAAGATAAATAAACAGTTGAAGGAAAGCAAAGGACAAAAGCAATAGAAATTGGAAACAACAAAGAAACAAGAAAAATAACAAATGAAGATGATAAGAATAACGGATAGGAACCTAAAACCGAGCCAATGCTTTGATACCAAATGAAGTGGAACCCCTAAAATCGACTCGATTAGGAACCCCTTAATTGATCGGATCATAAACCCAACCCAAGAATTCAAAGTTGTTGGAAGATCCTTCAACACCTTGACCCAAGATTAACAATGCAATCAGAAACCCAAACGCACATACACATAAAAAGAACGCCATAAGCAAACTGACTAATCACTTAATAAATTTGTAAAAACGATTTATAGAGAATTTCAGGATTGAATCACTCACAAAGTGACCTAAAATTATTCTGAATGTAATCTGAATAGGAAGTGTAGAAAACAACCTTTTTAAGTCTCAAAAAGTGGGCCTAAAAATGAAAAGCCTAACTAGAAAAAAAAAATGAAAAGTCACTTAGGAAGTCTTAACAATTTTTTGGCAGAACATCCTTTAGTAAATCAAGCATATCTTGGGATACGGATCTACGATTAAGGCGAATCTTATACTGTTGGAAAGCTAAGACAAAATCTGCAATGTTTATGTTGTTTAGTTAGGCTGATTTGGCCTAAATCAATGTCATAATTTTGGCCCAAGCCAAAACACATGAATCACATTATTGCCTTGATATTATTGATTGTAACTTGATTTCCAAAGGCCAATTCTTCATCAACCATGGTACATATAAGCCCACCAAAAGCTTCTCTAAGTCTCTTAGCATTAGTATGACTAATCGGTCCTTTTGGAATGGTCAACGGGTCATCCTATAGTTGACTTCTCTTTTGACTCTCTCTTGAGCTCACATCAGAGGGTTAAGCAAGAAGTGTTTGCTCCATTAGATCTTAAACATATTTATAATAAGTTTTTGACATTTTAGTAATTTAATTGAAGTTAATTCTAATTTCAATTAAACTTTCATTAGAATTATTTGTGATTATAATTAAATAACAATTATGGCCAAATAAGGTCCAATATCTCATATTGATCCTTATTTATTAAATATCTCATATTAATCATAAAGTTTCTTAAACTTGACAATCAAGTCTAACTTGATAAAATATCTTTGCTCTCTTTAACCTATTTTATAAGTGAGACCTATTAACTTTCCAAATATGTTGGCAATGATTATAAATTCTAATTCTAATTCATAACTAAAATTAGAAAATTTAAATAATCTTTTAATTTATCTTTAATTCTCCAATTATACAATTTATAATCATAGATCAAGATTAGCGTCTAGTAATGCATCATGACCACTAAATATTTAGGAATGTCAAAGTGGTTTTGATAAACCTTTATGTGCATGATTTTTCTAATTCAATCCTTTCATCATAAAATGTTCCAATTAGACATAGAGCACGCAATTAATGTCTATTCTATTTTGCGTCCAATCATATTAGTTCTCTTTCGTTAGCTATTGAGTCAATTAATGACATTTGTAAACTATTTATAGTGAATCATTCCACTTTAGCCAAGGATTTCCCAAATCAATACTAATAAAAAACAACGAAACATTCTCGCTAATTAGTTTAGGGTAATGAATCCTATTTTGATCACTCAATTACCTCTATATAGTTCACGCTACATCCAATGACTACCTATTGAATGATCTATGATTATAATAAGTCATAAGTAGTATCAAAAAATAGCAATTCCTATACAAGATAACTTTGGAGATCTCACCTCAACTCAACTGATCACTTGTACTATCATCGTAATGAGAATATTCATAGATATACAAGTAATGTTCCAAATGGATTTCTCATATTGGAGTCTTCAATGAACTTGTTCTTTGACAATACCCACAAGTTTGTTTAGGTATCTCCATACTTTAGTCTATGAGATTGACTGCTTCCTTCAGAAGGAAAATCATAGGATGTGCTAGCCTTTTTACATTTTATTAATTTCTAGTCTTAATAGAGAAATTAATAGGAAAAATTTAAGGATAATACAAAATGCATTATGAATCTCATAATTATAATCTCATTATAAATTTATTTTCAATTTATAATTGTCTAATGGACTTTAGCATATACATCTGATTGAGCCCAAGTTGATATTATTAATTGGGTATATTTTCATAATTGCTAATGCACTTTTTGACTCCTAATTGATGAGTTTTGTTCTTAAATTGGTTCCCTATAGTGAGCTCATATGAATTACAATTAGTTAGTAAATTGTTGCAAATTGATATTAATTGCATTTTAATTTTTCTAAGGACAATTGATACTGCAAATTGCTATTTTATTTTGTAGGAAAAATAGAGTCAAAGAGATGAAAAAGTCAGCAAGCCTTTCACGCGTCGCAGCGCGGCGCACACCATTTGCTTCGCCGCTGCGAGCGAGCCCAAGATGACACGCCGCGACGTCAAACAATTGGCTCGCTGCGGTGAGTAAGCCAGAGCACACGTCGCGACATCAATTAATTTGTACGTCGCGACGTGCAGATGGATATCCACACTATAAATGGAAATTATCTCACTGTTCCGACCCGACCCGACCTCGATTCTTTAAATACTTGCCAAATTAGGTCAAAAGGAGTTGGCTGGCTACTCTTCTTCTCCCGAATACACACACAGACACATACATTCATATTTGGAAACCTAGAGACGATCTAGACATTTTTTATCCTCGCCATCCATTCCCTGCCGCAGCCATCATCCACCTTCAACATTTCATCATCAACTACACCACATCATCTACACCAAGGATCATCTTCACCATGGATGCCGTCGAAGTTTCAACGGTGTTGAGGACAACGACCGTGATTGAGCCCAAGTTTATCATATAAATTGGCTACACTTTCATGGCTTTTAATGCACTCGTTGACTCCTAATTGATG
>JAOTAX010123368.1:0-20754 GCA_025629825.1 Erythroxylum guanchezii | reverse complement strand
CTTTCATTTATTTCAAGAAATCATACTATATTTTCTCATTTAATTCCATTTAAATAAATCAAATCTCCAAAAAAGTTCGGGGTCCAACAGTTATGGCAATCGCGCCAAGATAGGTACAAATTGAATTGAGGGTATGAACATGTTCGATTCTTTTGATTATAACTCCCTCATCCGACCTCCAAATGGAGTGATTCTTGAAGATATGGATTCCTAAGACATGTATGTATCTCTACATGAAAATTTGTAACTTTTGGAGTTGATTTGAAAAAGGTTTTATGGAAAGAAAATGAGGAATCGGTTGGGAGAACATGATTAGGGTTTGAGCACATTTTGGCTTTTTAAGTATATCTTGAGCTGTAGAGCTCCAATTGAGATGATTCTTTCTTCAAAGGAAACTAGAGACTAGAGCTATGATTTCTTTGAAGAAGTCAAATTGAAATTCTGATTTGAAGTTTTCCAAATTCCGTTCACAAGCAGGAGAAATGAGTTTGAGTATGGTGAATGATTTGTGTGGGCATGCCATTGAATGAATTGTGAGGAAAAAATTTTAGTATGTTATGAGAATGAAGATGAATTGTTGATGGCTAATGAGGATTCAATGCAATAACCCTTCAAGGTAATATGCATGCACGCATGCATGTTTTCGCAAGAGTTGGATTCCGGAAACATACGGGGTCCAACAGAGTTGGTATCAGAGAAAGGGGGTTGGGTTCCAACAAGTGGGATCCAACATAGGTGGTATCAGAGCAAGCGTTGGACTCTGGAAACAAGCGGGGTCCAACAGATGTATGGTATCAAAGCAAGAGTTGGGTTCCGAAAATCGGTGCCCAACAAGATGAATGGTAAAAGCAGAAGAATGCCAAAAAAAGCAGACAAATGGGAAAAAGCAGACGAATGGAGTCAACTTAAGACAATGCAACTCTTAAGATGAAGCAGAGTCAACTTAAGACGAAGCAGAGTCAACTTAAGACAATGCAACTCTTAAGACAAAGCAGAGTCAACTTAAGACGAAACAAAGTCAACTTAAGACGATGCAACTGTTAAGACGAAGCAAAGTCAACTTAAGACGATGTAACTCTTAAGATGATATGACGTCATCACAGACGATATGAAGTCATCTCAGACGATACGTCTCTACAGACGATACATCCTTACAAATGATGCATCCGTACAGACGATATGACATCATCACAGATGATATGACGTCATCACAGATGATACGTCCTTACAAATGATACATCTTTTCAAAAACAGACGATGCTTCCATGCTCCTAAGCATCTCCTCTTAAGGACCATGACTTTCAACTCCGATGTCCAAAAATCTCTTACTATATATTGTTGGAAAGCTAGAAAGATAAGCTATAACTTTTGAAAAGACAACTTTGACTAATTTTGCCACCATTAGTCTAGTTTTTTCCTGGAAGTTTGCACACAATTTCTACACCTAAGAAAGACTTGGATTTTTGAAATGTACAGCTACCAAAGAAACATACACATACACCGGGGGACTTTTCAATTCTAAACTCATTTATTTAAACAACAGAAGTCCATACATAACTTTAATTACATGTTAACATTATAAACAAAGGCTTAGCACAAAATACAACATATAGAGGATGCTCAATGTTTAACATGCTTATGCCAAAAAGCAGACGAATGAGAAAAGCAGAAGAATGCTAAAACAACAGACAAATGGGAAAAAGCAGACGAATGGAGTCAACTTAAGACAATGCAACTCTTAAGAAGAAGCAGAGTCAACTTAAGACGATGCAACTCTTAAGACGAAACAGAGTCAACTTAAGACGAAACAAAGTCAACTTAAGACGATGTAACTCTTAAGACGAAACAGAGTCAACTTAAGACGATGTAACTCTTAAGATGATATGATGTCATCACAGGTGGTATGATGTTATCTCAGACGATACGTCTCTACAGACGATACATCCTTACAGCAATTTAAGCATTGATATATAGATATATAAATAGATATGCATCCAGCAATTTAAGCATTGATCAATTTAGCTTAAACTCATAACACATAACACTCAAATGCTTCATACTTGACAATTCATTTATGTAATGCACAGACAAATGGCTCGAGAGTTCCATGGAACGAAACAAAGAAACCGAAGTTTACTCCGTTAACAAAACGAGTCTGAATTCTTAAGATCTCGTGGCCTCAAGCGGGTAGCCGGGAGAAGGCTATGGTTCAATGTGCACATGACTAACGAAACGGGTTCCTCTCTTGCCCAAACAAAAGCACATAATCATGCTCAACAATCATTTTATCAAACGCTCTCATACTTTTCATACTCTTTCCTTTCTTGTCATTTAACTCAAAATGTTATAACCCGTTTTAAGGTATAACATAATTACAACCATCATGCATTTCAACAATCAGTCATAACAATTCAAGCAAATCCATTTCAAAAATCAACATACACACACATAGGCAAGAATTTGCCCAATCACACAATAACTATAAATACATTACCTGCCTAATTAGCTTGCGAAAATCTAAGCCATGCTTGCCTTTCCCTTTGCTCTTGGGTAGGATTCTCTTAGTTTCCTAAAACAACTAAGGTTCTATTCAAAACAACATTCCAATAACTAATAAGCTTCAAAACAAAGAAATCACAAAATGGCAATACACACAATTTAAGCTCAAATCTAACCTACCTATAGTACATCTAAGTTAGATAACCTAAGATCTAGTTTAGAAACCCTAAAATCACTTGGTTTCTCCTAACTCATCTTCTTCCAACACAAACCTTTCATTCTCTACACAAACTCCTTTCTCTCTCTAACTCCTTCATCCTCAACACAACCCATTACTTTAATAAAGCAAGAAAAAGAGATGATTAACCTACCTTAACAAAGTTGATTGCTCTTCTTTTCTTCTTTCACCGAAAACTTCTCCCCTTCTCTCTTATCTTCGACATTCTCTTCCCTTCTTTTAATTCCTGCCAACTTATAAGGGCTTAAGCCTCTTCCAAGTTTGTCCCTTCTTTCATTTATTCTAAGTCTACTAACTCTCTTAACCCATTAAACACCATATTAATTCCAACTTAATTCTAACTTCTACTTTCTAATTTCTATTCATACTTGCTAATTTGATGACTTAATTCTAAAATAATAAAACAATTAAATCACTAATAAATAAAAAAATTTTGGGGTCTAACAATTCTCCCCCTACAGAATTTCGTCCTCGAAATTCTTACTTGAGACATTGAAGAGGCATGGATACTTCTTGTTCATTGCTTCCAAAGGCTCCCATGTTGCCTCCTCCATTAAATGGTTCTTCCAAAAGACCTAACCGGCTTTACAATCTTGTTTCTCAAAATTTTTTCCTTTGAATCTAAAATCTCCACTAGTTGCTCTTCATAAGTCAAATCCTCTCTTAGCTGAACTTCTGAAGGTTGAACTATGTGTGAAGGATCCGATTGGTACTTCCTCAGCATCGATACATGGAAAATATTGTGAATCTTAGACAACTCCGGTGATAAAGCTAAATTATAGGCTAAAAGCCCAATCTTCTTAATGATCTTATAAGGGCCTATATATCTTAGACTAAGCTTGCCCTTCTTACCAAATCTCAGAACCCCTTTCTATGGACAAGCTCTAAGAAACACTTTGTCTATAACTTCAAAATCCATCTCTTTTCTATATGCATCCATGTAGCTCTTCATTCTGTCTTGAGCTGCTTTAAGTCTCTGTTTCACCAACTTAATCTTATCAACTGTGACTTGCATCAACTCAGGTCCTACAAGTCTCCTCTCACCTTCCTCATCCCAATAAATAGGAGTTTTGCACCTTTTACCATATAAAGCTTTATAAGGTGCCATCTGAATTCTTGAGTGATATGAATTATTATAAGCAAACTTGATTAAAGGTAAATGATCATTCCATGAACCTTTGAAGGAACCTTTGAAGTCCATAACACAAGCTCTTAACATTGCCTCCAATGTTCGTATTGTCCTTTCTAATTGACCATCAGTTTGTGGATGGAAAGCTATACTAAAATGCAACTTGGTTCTCAAAGCCTCCTGTAAGCTTTCCCAAAATCTGGAGGTGAACTTAGGATCTCTATTTGAAACTATAGAGCTTGGAATCCCATGAAGTCTAATTATTTCATCTACATATCTCTAGGCCAAAGCATTGAAAGAATCTGTCTGCTTAATTGGCAAGAAATGCACAGACTTGGTTAACTTGTCCACAATCACCCATATTGCATTATGCTTCCTGCTAGTCCTCAGCAATCCCATCAAGAAATCCATCGTAATCTTCTCCCATTTTCATTCTAGAATCAGCAGAGGTTTAAGTTTTCCTGAAGGTGCCTAGTGTTCAGCTTTAACTTGCTGGCACACTAAGCATCTTTTAACATATTCTGTAACTTCTTTCTTCATTCCTTTCCACCAGAAATGCTCTTCTAAATCTCTATACATTCTTGTACTTCCTGGCTGCATAGTATAAGGTGAATTGTGTGCCTCATCTAGAATCTCATCTTTCAATTCCAACATGTTTGGAATACACAATATGTTACCTACCACCATCAGTCCATCTTCTCTAGTCTCTATTTCAGAAGGTTTACCACTTTTAATCTCTTCCTAGAGCCTGCCAAATACTCATCTTGTTCCTGCAATCTCTTAATCTTCTCATTCAATACTGGCCTCATTCTAAAGTTAGCCAATATACAATCAAACTCGACTTGCCTTAATGTTACATTAAGTTTGTCTAATTCCTCCAACAAAGGAAGATATACAGTCTCCACATATGCCATAGTTGATTTCCTACTCAATGCATCCGCTAGTACATTAGCTTTCCTTGGGTGGTAGTCTATCATCAAGTCATAATCCTTTAACAGTTCTAACCATCTTCTTTTTCTCAAATTCAACTCCTTTTAGCTCATCAAATACTTAAGACTCTTGTGGTCTATAAATACCCTAGTAGTGACTCCATACAAGTAATGTCTCTAAATCTTCATTGCAAAAATTATGACCGCTAACTCCAAATCATGTGTAGGATAATTTATCTCATAAGGCTTTCATTGCTTAGAAGCATAAGCAATCACTTTATCTCCTTGCATCAACACACAGCCTAATCATTTCCTTGAGGTATCACTATAAACTATATATCTGTCACTACCCAAAGGCAAAGTCAAAACCGGTGCAGTTGTAAGCCTGTTCTTCAATTCCTCAAAACTGCTCTGGCATTCCTCTGTCCATACAAATTTCTTATTCTTTCTTGTCAATTTGGAAAGTGGAGCTACTATTATGGAAAAGCCCTCCACAAACCTTCTATAATACTCGGCCAATCCCACAAAACTTGTCACTTCAGCTACATTCTTAGGTTCTTCCCATTTCACAACCGCTTCTATCTTCGTTGGATCCATATATACTCCTTACTCTGAAATCACATGTCCAAGAAATGTCACTTCCTTTAGCCAAAATTCAAATTTATCAAATTTGGCATACAACTCATTCTTCCTCGATGTCCTTAAAGAAATTCGTAAATGTTCCTCATGCTCTTTATCACCCTTAGAATAGACCAAAATATCATCAATAAAGAAAATGACAAATTGGTCTAAGAAAAGCCTAAAGACTCTATTAATAAAATCCATAAAAGCTTCTGGTGCATTTGTCAAACCAAAAGGTATGACCAAGAACTCAAAGTGGCCATACCGTATTCTAAAAGCAGTCTTTAACACATTTGGCTCCCTTATCCTCAACTGATCAAACAAGTCATCTATGCATGGAAGCGGATATCTATTCTTAATGGTGACATGGTTAAGCTTCTTATAATCTACACACATTCGTAATGATCCATCTTTCTTCTTCATAAAAGGGACTGGAGCTCCCTAAGGTGAAGAGCTCGACCTAATATAACCTTTCTCCAACAAATCTTCCAATTGCTCCTTAAGCTCCTTCAATTCCACCAGAGCCATTCTATAAGGTAGAACCGAAATTGGCATTGTGCCTAGAGGAAGCTCAATAGGAAATTCAATTTCCCTAGGTGGCGATAGTCCTGGTAACTCCTTGGGAAAGATATCTGGGAATTCCATGACCACTGGTATATCTTCTAACTTCCCTCTATCTACCTTCATGTCTGCCACATAGGCCAAAAATGTTTCACACCCTTTCCTCATCATTTTCTCTGCCATTAAAGCCGAAACAATCCTCGATGAGCTAAATTTTTTGTCTCCTATAAACATCACCTTTCTTCCATTATCCAGCTCGAACTCCACTGTCTTCTGTTTACAATCTAAGTTAGCATTATATTTCTCTAAGACATCCATAACCAAAATGACATCTAATCCTCCCATCTTCAATGGCATTAAATCTACCACTATATGTTCCCCGCTAATATGTATCTCATAATCTCTATAAACTTGACTAATCAAAATATACTGGCCGATTGGAGTACTCACCATCAAAGGAGTATCCAATGGGCTCAAATTCCTACCATACACAATTCTACCCAATGAAACAAAAGAGTGGGTAGAGCCCGGATCAATTAAAACAACAACATCAACATCAAACAATTTAACCGTACCAGTCACAACTTCTGGAGCAGTCTTTGCATCCTCCCGTGTCATTACAAACACTCTAGCTGGTGCTTGCCCCATTGATTTTCCTGGAGTATTTACTCTCTTAGATGCCTCAGAGCTGCCCACTTCTGTTGCAGTCTTGTGCCCCACTATCTCAGTTCTCTTTAAAGCTTACATATGTGTTCCCTCTCTTCTTGCATACTTAGGACACTCTCTGGCCATGTGTCCTTTCTCTCCACAATTGAAGCATGCTCCCATCAATCGGTAACATTCCCCTCTATGAAACCTTCCGCAATGTTCATATTTGGGAATGGGTGGTTTATCCCCATCTCCCTTTCTATTGCCTCCCACCACTGAGGCTTGATGAGAAACAATAGAAGTCCTAATAGATCTAAGCCTGCTTGCACCACTGCTCCTCTCCTCATACTGCACAGTGAAAGTCCTTGTAGTCCTCTCAATCATAGAAATACCACCTCCCCTTTTGAACTGTTCTCTCCCCTTTCTCTTTTTGTTCACGACGCTCTTTATGTTCTCAATGTTCTCTACCCTCAGTGCCGCTTCAACTAGTTGTTGAAAATCACAAAAGTTTTGTGCCACCACTTTCTCTCTGCTAGCTAGATGTCACCCCGATTCAAACCTACGGCACTTAGTCGCCTTGCTCATCATTAACTCAGCTGAATATCGGGCCAATTGTGTAAATCGATGCTTATATTCGCTCACCGTCATTTCTCTTTGGATGAGACTCAGAAATTCTCTCTGCTTCTGCTGAACATACACCTTAGACAGGTACTTCTTCTTAAACACTCCTAAGAAATCTTCTATGCAAGCACTGACGGTCTCACCTAACTTTCTGGCACACTCTCCCACTAATGCAGAGCATCCCCTTGAAGTAGGCTAGCAGCATACATAACCTTCTCATCATCATCACAATCCATTTGATCCAGTACCTTGTCGGTCTTCCTCATCCAAGTCTCGGATTCTTCTGGATCCGTAGTCCCATAGAAATCCACTGCCCCATACTTTCTGAGCTTATCAAATTATTTCCCCTTCTAAGCTAGGGATGGAGCAAAAGATTGCGACATCTAGCCCATAGACTGAGCAAATGCCTAAGCAAATGCCCAAAACATCCTTGGATCTAGTGGAGCAGGCACTTGCTCCTACGGAAGAGGATACTCCCGCGTCTGTGATCGATTGGGCTCACTACTAGGCCCTACAGAAGCCTCAGCATTCCCTGGGGCTACAGACTCATCAATACGCTCCTCCCTTGGTGGAGAGTCAAGTGCAATCGATCCTTGCAATACTTCTTGTGTCCTTCTACGCAATGGCATCGTTCTCCTTCAATATAAACACTATCTAGTAGCTTACATTTCATTTTAGTCTTAATTCCTATATGTACACATGACATGTATGTCACTTAATGCAATTCAATCAATTCATATTGCAACAAGCAATCACATAACATAACAGTTCCTCCTACTATGCATTCTAAGCCTAGGAAAAACCTAAGCTATGATACCAAACAATGTTGGACCCCGCTTTTAGAGCCTAGCATTCGGAGACAAATAACCGAAACAGTACTTGTCCTAAATCATAGTAAACCTGTCTTGGGGCAATAAGCATAACTTTCCCTAAAGATGTCGGATTGAGGTCATTCTTTAGATGTTTCGAAAGGAGACTTCAAGATCTACATCTTTGATGAAGACCCCGAAGACAAATTCTATCATCTGAAGGGTCAAAAGTGGGACAGACAATAGGATTAGACTAAACCAAACGAAAAAGCAGACAAATGGAAAAAAACAGACAAATTGGGAAAATTGCCATAACTTTACCTACAAATATTGGATTAAGTTTCTTTTCTTTAGATGGTTTGAAAGAAGACTTCGAGATCTACAACTTACATGCAGACCTTGAAGGCAGATTCTATCATCTGGAGGGTTAAAAATTTACCAAACGATACAAGATGAATAGCGCATAAAAGAAACAGAAGGTCAACTATAGAGGAAGCAGAAAATAGACAAATGCCAAAAAGCAGACGAATGGAAAAAGTAGACGAATGTCAAAAAGAAGACAAATGTCAAAAAGCAGACGAACACCAAAAAGTAGATGAATGGAAAAAGCAGACGAATGCCAGAAAGCAGACAAATGCCAAAAAGCAAACTAATGAACAAAAACAGATGAATGGCAAAAAGCAGACGAATGGGAAAAGCAGACACGTCCCAAAAAACAGACGAATGCCAAAAAACAAACGAATGCCAAAAAAGCAGATGAATGCCAAAAAGAATACGAATGGAGTCAACTTAAGATGAAGTAAAGTCAACTTAAGACGAAGCAATGCCAACTTAAGACGATACAACTCTTAAGACGAAGCTGAGTCAACTTAAGACAAAGCAAAGTCAACTTAAGATGGTGCAACTCTTAAGACGAAGCAGAGTCAACTTAATACGAAGCAAAGTCAACTTAAGACGATGTAACTCTTAAGATGATATGATGTCATCACAGACGATACGTCTCTGCAGACGATACATCCTTACAGACAATACTTCCTTACAAACGATATGACGTCATCATAGATGATACGTCCTTACAGACGATACATCTTTACAACAACAGAAGATGCATCTATGCTCCTCAGCATCTCCTCTTAAGGACTATGACTTTAGACTCCGATGTCCAAAAATCTCTTACTATATATTGTTGGAAAGCTAGAAAGATAAGCTATAACTTTTCAGAAGATAACTTTAACTAATTTTGCCTCTATTAGTCTAGTTTTTCCCTGTAAGTTTGCACATAATTTCTACACCTAAGATAGACTTGGATTTTTGAAATGTACAGCTACCAAAGAAACATACACATACACCGGGGGACCTTTTAGTTCTAAACTCATTTATCAAAACAACAAAAGCCCACACATAACTTTAATTACATATTAACATTATAAACAAAAGCATATCACAAAATACAACATATAGAGGATGCTCAATGTTTAACATGCTTATGAAGCTATCCAAAATTTATCGAACTAGCTTAGTTACAAAAGTTTCTAATATCTTGGAGTTTCCGATGCCTTGCAAGGATTGTTAGCGTTCTTGTTCTGCACCTGAGGAAGGAATAGTGGGGTGAGCAACACGGCTCAGTGGCTAACATATTTATAACCATTGACAAATGACCAAAGTCGAGCATATGTACACACAGATATATAGATATATAAATAGATTAAGCATTGATCAATTTAGCTTAAACTCATAACACATAACACTCAAATGCTTCATACTTGACAATTCATTTATGCAATGCACAAACAAATGGCTCGAGGGTTTCATGGAATGAAACAGAGAAACTGAAGTTTACTCCGTGAACAAAACGAGTCTGAATTCTTAGGATCTCGTGGCCTCAAGCAGGTAGCCGGGAGAAGGCTCTGGGTCAACGTGCACATGACTAACGAAACGGGTTCCTCTTTTGCCCAAACAAAAGCACATAATCATGCTCAATAATTATTTTATCAAATGCTCTCATACCTTTCAAACTCTTTCCTTTCTTGTTATTTAACTCAAAATGTTATAACCCCTTTTAAGGTATAACATAATTACAACCATCATGCATTTCAACAATCAGTCATAACAATTCAAGCAAATCCATTTCAAAAATCAACATACACACACATAAGCAAGAATTTGCCCAATAACACAATAACGATAAATACATTACCTACCTAATTAGCTTGCGAAAATCCAAGTCAAGCTTGCCTTTCCCTTTGCTCTTAAGTATGGTTCTCTTGGTTTTCTAAAACAACCAAGGTTCCATTCAAAATAACATTCCAATAACTTATAAGCTTCAAAACAAAGAAATCACAAAATGGCAATACACACAATTTAAGCTCAAATCTAACCTACCTATAGTACATCTAAGTTAGATAACCTAAGATCTAGTTTAGAAACCCTAAAATCACTTGGTTTCTCCTAACTCATCTTCTTCCAACACAAACCTTTCATTCTCTACACAAACTCCTTTCTCTCTCTAACTCCTTCATCCTCAACACAACCCATTACTTTAATAAAGCAAGAAAAAGAGATGATTAACTTGCCTTAACAAAGTTGATTTCTCTTCTTTTCTTCTTTCACAGAAAACTTCTCTCCTTCTCTCTTATTTTCAAAACTTTCTTCCCTTCTTCTAATTCAAGACAACTTATATGGGCTTTCTTCCCATTTTACCCTCCATTAGTAAATCTCTTCCAAGTTTGCCCCTTTTTTCATTTATTATAAGTCTACTAACTCTCTTAACCCATTAAACACCATATTAATTCCAACTTAATTCTAACACTTCATTCTAACTTCAACTTTCTAATTTCTATTCATACTTGCTAATTTGATGACTCATCTCTAAAATAATGAAACAATTAAATCACTAATAAATAAAAAAATTTGGGGTCTAACACAAACCATGCAAGATCTAGTATCCATGCCATCCGATGGGGAGTAACACTTCACCATATGCAAATGGACCATCATATGGAGACCGTGGACTCTCACATGAGCATCGTCTCCCATTCAATCTTTTTGGGCTTTAAGTTTTAATAAATACCATCTTGTCTAGATGCCATTTATTATCCATCCTATATTGTTTCATTATATATCTCATACATAAAAAAATTTCATGCAACCGAAAATTTGTTAAAACAAAATTCCAGCACTTTTGTTTTCTAAACGCCGAAATTTAGCCAATACACCATAAGCAAAATCGAAACCTTTACCTCTTCATTTCTTCATCCATGGCTTCTTCATATTCATCATTACATGATTTTCTACATTACATAATCAAAGAAAAAATAAAAATGAAACCAAGGAGGAGACATGACAATGATAGGGCACCATCCTTGTTTCAAACCAAATGAAGAAAACTTACAGGGTAGCTTTAGAATCTATGGACAACCAAAAGAGCAAAACATACACCATATATATTTCTATCACATAAAAATAAGCAGCATACAATTTTCCAACCCATGCATCACATATAGGAACCGAAATCATGCATAAGAAATTGGATCTGATACCAATTGCTGGATTTAAAAATTAAGCATGCAAGATTTCGCTAAAACGATAGATTTCAAAAAAATTTTAGAAATCAAAATTGCAGTGGAAGCAAGATAACCAAATCAACATGCATAGTAATACATGATATGGAATCGGTGAAAATTATTACCGACTCCTTTGCTACATCTTTAACTCCTTGCTGTGTTATCCTATTCTCGACAATATATCCTCTCCTAAGTGATTGTATCCTCTTCTTGTTATTGTATCCTCGACCAATCTGATCTACCATTTGTTCTCCTTGGAAAACTTGGTTAACAAGATCCTTTGGTGGGAAAGGAAAAGAAAACTTAAAGAGATTTTGCCTCAGAAGAAAGAAGCCAAAGATGAGACACCTCTAATGCAAATTTCGATCAGCCCATGCAAGATAGGAGAAAGAGAGATAAAAATTCAACAACCCCTTGTATTCTTTCTCTCAATTTCAGATAAGCATCAAAGAAAGAAGTGAAGTGCATTCAATACATCACATCCTTCCTTAATCAATCATAAAGAAGCCAATAAATGAGACTCTTCTCATTTGTTTTAAGATGGCTATATGAAAAGACCAAAAACCTAAATCATAAATCTGCTTTTCGATTTTGTGTTGAAAAGAAGGAAGATGGTCCATCAAATGAACCTCCTTCTTCTTTAATCCAATGAATGTTAATAGTTTACATGCTATCATTAAAAGACCACCATTAAAACATTTAATGATAAGGTTATTACTCCATTTAATGATGATAAAGCATGTTAAAAATCTGATTAAAATCGAAAATCCATCTCCTTTTATCTTTAATAACTTTGATTTAACTTAATTAAATGCGAATAGGTTACATGTTATCATTAAAAGACCAACATTAAACCATTTAATGATAAGGTTATTACTCCATTTAATGATGATAAAGCATGTTAAAAACCATCTTAAACGTTGCAAACCAATGCTAAATGTGCAACTGCACATTTAGCCCATTAAAATCGAAAATCCATCTCTTTTTATCTTTAATTACTTTGATTTAATTTAATTAATCAAATTAACCAAAGTCTAGCCCATTTCTAAATGTTCATTTAGGCTTATAATTAATAATTAATTAAAGTAAGCCCAGCATTCAATCATTGGCTTTAAAGCCTCTATTTGTATTTCTTACTTTGCTTGATAACCTTCCTAGAAGCCAAATGGGGAATCTAATTGGACTTATATAATTCAAGCTCCAATAAGCCCAGAACAAATTTAATCTCATTAGAATTAATTCTAGCTTATTAACTAAATATCATTCCACTAAAGACAATTAGTTAAACTCTTGAATTACTAAATATTATGAGAACACATGTTTCAAATAAGATGTCCAATTGCAAACTCTAATATGAACCATATTACAGCCATTTGACCAATAAAGGGTAAAATTACCATTTTGCCCTTCTATTAGTTTTTCCTTCTAGATTTCACGTTTTATTCCATATGGTGATTAACACGCAAGATCTCATCTTGGTTTCAATACTTGATGGGTAGTTAGTCCATCAAACTACTGGCGCCAGTTTAATCACCAATCTTCGTAAAATATCTAGAAGTGATGGTATCACCATAAACTCTTTGTTTGAGTGAATGTTCACTAATACATGTTTCAATTAATCATTCCAACATGTAGACACTGGATTGATACTCTATAAAAATCCAGTCCGATCATATCTAGAATTATAATGAAACACATATGAGTTCACCACTCATCAAGATTATGGTCCATAGTCAACGAACGCTTAAGTTGTATGTTTTAAGATTAAAGTAACGGCCTGCTTTATTCTTTAAAACATACTTGATTCCATATTCATTTTATAGTGCCATTATCAATAGTCAACTACTATCATGAAATGAAACTCATCATTCCCTTAAAGCACACTCTTTTAATTGCACGGAGCTAAATCGCAACACTATTGTCTAAACCATAATCAAGCGACCAACTTGATTATTCAACTGTGAATCAATTATTTTAGATTCTTATAATATACATGTTTCCTATACATCTTTATGTATATGTATATTACTTACAAAAGAATCTCGGTACTTTATGACTAGATATATAATACTCATACAAATAAAAACTAAACTATTTTGTTTTATTAATAATAAATATTTTCATTACAAAAGTAACTAAAAGAAAATTAAGTTCTAAGTAAATACACTTGCTTTCAAGGTCACTATATTTACATAACTCCAACAATTCCTAACTGGTGGGCAACACGAAATCCTAGTAATAGACACTTTAGAAACTACTAAGGCTACTTCCAGCTTACCTGAGGAAATCTTGGATACTGAAGAGATTATGATTGTCAATTGTGCCACTAAAAATTAGTCGAATTCAATAGCAGAAGATGATTCACCAAATTGTGCAACTGAGGAGCCGGGAAAAGCAATGCCAAATAAAGATAAGCTTACTAGCTTCAGCGAGGTGGTAGGTACCTCCTAACATACCAGCTCAAATACAACTTATATTCAATTGGATGCCATTTGTTGTAAAGGGTCTGAAGTTGATGTGAACTCTAAACATATAGTCCCTGAGGCTAAAGGTATGATAAAGAATGCTCACAAAGGTGACAATGATGATACACACATATCAATAGTCAACTGATGTAGAGGAAAACTCTGAACTTATACCTAAAAAATCAGACAATGTAAACAATGCTAAAAGTTTGATGCAGACTACTCACAAAGGAGACAATGATGGCTTCTAAATACCAATAGCTAACTTGTGGATGAAATACTCCAGGAAGAAAGTGAAAAACCTACACAAAGGGGACAACTCACTTCACAATTATCCTCATATGGAACATTAGAGGGTCAAATGAACTCTAAAAAAGTCTATGGTAAAGGATTTAGTTAAAGAAAAACAACCTTACTTAGTAGGATTCCTTGAAACTAAAATTAAAGAACCCCTTCAATCTAAGGATTTTGTTGCGCGTCGTAGCACTACCAAAATAACTAGACTAAAACTATAGCTAGTGGTAAGTCTAGGTTGATCCCACATAAATTAATTCCACTTACTTTCCTAAATTCTACATATATGTAAAACGAAACGGGGGGTTGGTGGGGTTTTGGTTCGATACAAATTGAAAAACAACGTTAAATTAAATATGTAAAAGTAACTCAATCTAACAATAGCAAAGTGATAAAATTGATTAATGATTTGGAATTCGATTCTTTGGTTTAATCTCATTCTAAGTACAATTTCACGTACATCATTGAATTATGGTCTTCACACCTCTCTTTAAACTATTGATCATGAGTTAACAATAAGATCTGTTAATTTCAGTTTTTCCTTATGTTGTAGTTAATTAAGAAGAGCTTGTTAATTAACCCTTACTATCGGATAACCTTAAAATTGTTTTCTAAGTTTAATCGTACAGCCGCAATACAATTAGAAAAACATAGCAATCTAAGCAATAATAACACAAGCTCAGATTATTTAACTTATGATATGCTATCCCTAACGATTCAATACCATTAGTTGCCACATACAACTTCAAACATAACTATTATGTATCGTATTCAAATTCTAGCAATGGGTTTTCATGAAAAATGATTTAATAAAGCACCAAAAGAATTCTTACAAAATACTCAATCATTAATCTCAAGATTACGTAATTAGTCCAAAAAAGGGAAAGAAAATGATACATAATGACGTATGCTTAAATGTCCTCCTCAACGTCAATTGCACCTCCGAGCTGGTGTCGGGTTGTTTAGTCTTCCATCTTCTCCAACAACATCTAAGAATCAGCTACTGTAGCCCCCATTCTTGTTGAAAAACAAAAAGAAAGCGGTGAAAAGAGTGGTCTGTCTACCGCTGTCTATGTTTTTAATGTTATTCCTCCTTAAAAACAAAAGAGAAAACGATGATGAATGGCCTCTCCATAGCTGTATTGGTGATCCACTCTTGTCTAGCCACCTTTCCTCAACTGCCACGTTATTCCATCTTCAAAATCCTAGAAAAATTGGTGAAGACTAACGTCTGGGAGGTCCTTGTCCAGCCCATTTTGTTCTCTCGGTTTTATCACTTATAACTGACGCTCACACCCTTTATTTTTCTAGCCGCCTTGTCATCACACCCCCTTGCTTATTATAAAAACTAGGTTTAAAATGATAGTATGACAAGTGCCTCACTTGAGATGTCTAACATTTCGGCTGTTGTTTTTCTATTCCTAAGCTATGTTCAACACCAAATGAGGCAGCTAGGTTTTCATGAGATAAATGGATAGTTGGCTTGCAAAATGGGACAGTATAAGGTGTCTCTTGGTAGTTTAAATAATCTTTGTAATTCATGTTACAACCTTGGTCTCATGGCTGTAACTCTTTAATTGTTATAGGTGTGATTTCATGGCTGTAACTTTTTAATTGTTACAGCCATGGTCTCTACTTTTATGCTCTATTTTGTCCCTTTTTCTTTTAATTGATTTCTTCTTCTTGCTCCATGAAGAAAATAGAGTATTGAGAAGATGACTCAATAAGTATGCTTTTGGATCACTTTAGCTCATTCACTTCCAAAATGTACCTAAAATCAAATATGAGCAAAAGTGGGTACCGTAAGCATTTTAAGGCATTAATTACTAAGTGTAATGGATTAAATGTATCAACAATTAAGCACATATCAAGTTCCCCACACTTAGCTTTTGCCCATCCTCGGGAAAATCATCAAAATCAAAGTCACAAACCAAAACACTTACTCATTTTCCATATTTCTTAAGAATAGATAATCATAGGTAAAGATGAATGACTTTCAAACACCATAGTAAGAAATTAACATTCAATGCTTCTATTCATGATCAATCAACATTCAACACCTTTAGAAACTTAACAATCTAAAGGTAGACTTGAAAAATGTGTTTAAATAAGATATATCCATAGGTACAATCAACACCATTCATGATCATGACAATCCACAACTTTGCATATCATTTCATTTCTCCACCACTAAAATTCACAAGCATAATCTTGAATCAAAGGACTTTCTAAGGTTGTAATGTGGGTAAGGGTAAGGCGAGATATATTTGAATAATGTAATATAAAAGCCATTAAAACTAGTGAAACAAAAGTAACACTCAATGCAACATCAAACCCCAAAACTAACATTCATTCAAAACTGGGTACTATCAGCTATGATGAATACAAAAATCATGTTTCACTTCTCAAATTTAATCTCTCACACCTCACACCATATGAAGCATAACTCACTCACAAAATTTGATCATAAATAAAACTTTGTAAACATAGGGATTGATCATTGAAAACAACATTCACCTCATATCCAACATACTCAAATAACCTATTCAATACAACTTTGGAAGGAAATACTAATCATATATAACATTGCAACACATTTGCATTTCCTCCTTGATAATTTTATTTAAACATATTTTTCTTTTTCTTTTTCTTTTCTTTTTCTTTTCTTTTTAATAAATTGAAAGAATCTACATCAACATGGGAATTTTAATGATAAGACATAAAATAGCTCCCAACAATTATAACTATCCCATATATATGCACACCCCCACACTTAGAATTTTGTACATCTACAAACTCAACAATCATAATTGCTTCACTAGCTTTAAGGCTTAGGTAGGACATTTGGATAATTTAAATAGCATGTAATGTGGTTAATACAAAAAAAAGGCTAATAAAGCTTAAAGGGTGTTAACAAAGAAAATTTATATCAATGGGTAAGTTATTTGGCTAATGTAGCTTGTAAAAACAAAGAATGTTTAATCATTTTCCTAATAATGCATGCGATAGAAATGTGGTCTTCAATATAAAATCAAAGTAAAGTCAGGATGTACATGTCATGAAGGTCACTTATAAACAAAAAGACAATGAGATTAATATGCATGTGTCAATTTATAAAGATTCAAAATCTCATTGGCTTTGCCTACCACTAGTCACTACTTGTCTAAAGATAATGCACATTAATCAATCACAAAAGCAAAAGTACACACCAAATGTTTCTATAGATTTTTCTTCTCAATTCACACTTTAATTATGAATACATACTCTTAAAAGCAATAGAAAACGAGAAAATTTTGGATTTTGAAAACCACGTAAGAAGTCATATAAGCAACAATTAAGCTAAAAAACATGCATAAAAGCTAATATAAAAATAAGATGCCCACCCCCATACTTAAAACTTACATTGCTCCCAATGTAATATAAAATGCAAGAAATGGAAGATTTAATGAAAATAGCAATTGCGAAAACATAAAGAGACAAAAATCAACTTCCCTTAGGTTGCCTCCTAAGTAACATCTTTGTTTACCATCATTGGCTCGACTCTATGTTGTTTAGTCTTCATAATGGGGGTTTTCTGACCCTATCACTCCATATCCTCCACTTGAAATCCTTCATAGTAGGGTTTCAGTCGATGATCATTAACTTTGAATTTCTTGTTTATCTATAAGATTTTAATTTCAACTACACCAAGTGAAAACACATTAGTAACAATAAAAGGTCCAATCAAATGACAACGCAATTTACCTGGGAAAAGCTTAAGTTGTTAATGGTAGAGAAGATTTTTTTTCCAATCGTAAAATTCTTCCTAACAATCATCTTATCTTGAAATCGTTTCATCTTTTCCTTGTAAACTTTTGCATTATCATAAGATTCAGGCCTAAGCTCTTCCAATTCTTGTAGTTGAAGTTTTCATTGTTCACCTATCGCATCCACCTTCATATTGCATTGCTTAATGGCCTAAAAGGATTTGTCCTCAATTTCCACTAGAAGATGAAACGGCTTTCTATAAATCATTCGGTATGGAGACATGTCAATCAGTGTCTTATATGCTATCCTATGTGCCCAAAGAGCACCATCTAGTCATTAACTCCAACCCTTATGATTTGGGCTCACTGTTTTCTTAAAGATGAACTTGATTTCTCTATTTGACACCTCTGCTTGCCCGTTCGTCTATGGATGATAGGTCGTAGACACCTTATGAGTGACATGATACTTCTTTAAAATATTTCCCACCAATCAGTTGCAAAAATGAGTACCCATGCTGCTAATCAATGCTCGCGATGTTCCAAACCTAACAAAAATGTTAGACTTGACAAATTCTGCAACAATTTAAGAGTCTTGGTGACTTTAGCTTCCACCTATTTAGAAACATAATCCATATCCAACAAAATGAAAACAAAACCAAAAGAAGAAGGAAATGATCATATAAAATTGATGCCCCATACATAAAACTCTTCACATGCAAGAATTGGAGATAAAGGCATTTAATCTCTATAGGATAAATTACCTTATTTCTGGCATTGTTCACATGCTTTACACAATATATAGGAGTCTTGAAATATATTTTTCCAATAAAAACCACATTCAAGTATTTATCCTAGCAGTTCTATTAGGCCCAAAATGGCCACCACAAGCATAAGAATGGCAAATTTTCAAATTTCATTCATATTCATATTCAGGCACATATCTCCTAATCACTTGACCAGAAAAACACTTCCAAAACTGAGGATCATCCGAGATATAATATTTCGAATGATGCTTTCTTATATTCCATTTAACTTTACTCAAATCATTAGGTATCTCATGATTCACTAAATAGTTTACACTATTAGCATACCTGGAACCTTACCTTGAAGAGTTAGTAATTGCTCATCCAGAAACAACTCATGCAATGGTATTGAATCCTCTTCCTTCACAAATCGACTCAAGTGGTCTGCGACTAAATTCTGTACACCTTTCTTGTCTTTAATCTCTAAATCAAACTCTTGGGGTAAGAGAATCCATCTAATGAGCCTTGACTTCACTTCCTTCTTTGATAAAAGCTACCTTAATGTTGCATGATCAGAATACACAATCACTTTAGAACTAAGAAAATAAGGTCTAAATTTATCTAAATCAAACACAATAGCTAAAAACTCCTTTTCTGTGGTGAGTAGTTGCATTGTTCTGGACCGAGAGTTCTTGAAGTGTAGTAAATGGCATAAGTCATCTTGCCAAATTTTGACCAAGGATGGCACCTAAAGCAAAATTTCTCGCATTACAAATAATCTCAAATGGTTGAATGATTGGTGTTGAAGTCAAAAGTTCTTTTAACTTGTCAAATGCTTGCTTGCATCCTCATTAAAGTTGAAGGGTACATCCTTTTGTAACAAATGACAAAGTTTTGTTGAGATCTTATTGAATTCCTCGATAAACCTGCAATAAAAACCTGCATGTCCAAGAAAAGAATAAACCTCCCACACATTTGTAGGGTTGGGTAAGTTTCGCACAATTTCTACCTTAACTTTATCGACCTCAATTCCTCTTGATGAGATTAAATGTCCCATAACTATTCCTTGTTTAACCATAAAATGGCATTTTTTAGAATTGAGAACAAGATTAGTTTCGATGCATCGTTCAAGCACATAATTCAAATTATCCAAACACGCATCAAATGAATCTCCATAAACAATAAAATCATCCATAAAGACATCAATAATATGCTCAAGATACTCAGAGAAAATACTTACCATGCATCTTTGAAAGGTGGTTAGGGTGTTGCAAATTCCAAACGGCATCCTTCTATAGGCAAATGTACCAAATGGACATATGAAGGTTATTTTTTCTTAATCCTCCAGGGCTATCACAATTTGATTATATCTAATGGGTGTCGAATCCACCAAAAATAATTCCCAAACACCAAATAAATATAAATTGCGCACAGTGGTAAATAGGGTTGATCCACAGAGAATGGAATAAATTGATTCTATTCAAATGCCAAAGAACGAATGAAATTAATTAAAAGGGGGGTTTTGGAGTTTTCTACTAAAACTACTAATTAATCTAATCACTAATAAATTATTAACTCAATTAATATTAAATAAAATAATAACTAAGATTCAACTAGCAAAGAACTCAGATAAAATTGATTAACTCAATAAATGACAACTTAGCCAGGAAATTCCTAATTATGCATAGACCGCGATCATCGACTCAAATATTTTCTTTGGTTTAATAATAGGTTAGCTATGGTTACCAACTACCTCTGGCTCCCTCATTTCTTCTTAATTTTAGAACAATCAAAGAAACTCCTTTAAACTTTTCCCTAATTAACTAATAACCCCTTCGAGACTCTCTCCGAGATTCAATTAATTAACAGCATTAAACTCTAAAGAAAC
>JAOTAX010123328.1:0-20764 GCA_025629825.1 Erythroxylum guanchezii | reverse complement strand
ATTAAATTTAAAATATATAAATATTCAAATAAAATTTGATTTAATAATTAAAATATATTTCAAGTAAATATTAATTTATAAATAAAAATTTAATTTATAAATTATTTATTTTATTAAAATAACATAATTTTATTAATAAATTGTTAATAAATATTATATAAGAGATTAAATAAATTTATTTATTTAAAAATAATTTATTTTTAAGTTTTTCTAATATGTAATTATTATTAGTGATAAAAATATAATTATGTTAATATTAATAATCAAACAAAATTTTGTTTTTATTTAAAAAATAGAAAATAAAATTAAAAACAAAAATTACAAATTACAAAAACAAAAAAATAAAAAATAGAAGTTAATTTGGTTTTCTTAGCAGAGAATTAAATGATGTTTAACCATCGAATTTATAATTGAGGTTGATCTTTAATTGACCGGACCTAAGATTGAACTTGACTTTTATTAAGAGAATCTTTGCATTCAATCACAATTTAAACCGTCCAATCTCAATCGAACTTCGATTTGGATTTAGAGTCTCGGGACTAATCAACTCCGCATCTAACCCAGCCTGGTTTAGCAATGTTTCATTCTATAAACAAATCAACTGCGCATCTAACCCAGCCTGGTTTAGCATTGTTTCATTCTATAAACAAAGTTACATTTGCAACAATTTCCTGTCATTCTTTTGAACTTAAGAAAAGTAAACAAAAGTTCAGGTGTAAAGTAACATGTTCTTGTATAATTCCGATTTAAAAGAATCACATGCTCGAAAAATGTTTTTTTTTTTTTAATCTGTAAACTTGTAAGGATCGTTTCGATATAAGATTGTTACCTTCTCAGCTTCCAAGGTGCTTCAGGAAAAGAGTTGCAAGGTTGTGTTACTGCTGCACCTGGAACGTTTTTGTCTGCGGAATTTCCAAGCAGAAACAGAGAGCATTTCCGTTTCCCTCCATCTGAATATAAGGCATTTATCATTTTTATCGAATGAGCATAAACTCCCATTTGCAGAGTTCTTAAGCATCAGTTCTGCTTGATAGAAAGCTGACATGCTAAGTTCCTTCTCCATCATTGAAAATTTCGTGAAGTAGACCCTCCAATCCTCCATCTTCATGTGCTTGAAAGCTCTCTTGTCATCGTCAGCTGCTACAACATCCAGGATTTCCTGTCCCAAGCAATCTTCCAAAACATTCCTGCATGAATCTGCCCTTTCCGTGCAAATGTCAAGTCCATCAAAACAGGCACTGTAGAAGTGAAGTGATTCATAAAACCGATCTATAAATATTGGCGAATTGTGATTTGCCTCAAAATCAATGAACACCATCACTCGTGGCTTTAGATTTCTGAGCACTCCCATCAGAGATTCCAGCCCGTTGGTTTCTGCTACTACAATGTTCCTCAGGATAGCCCAGAAGTAGATTGCAACAGCTTCATCTTCGTTTAACTCCAGCATATCTTCTTTGAGTTTTGAAATGCTCATAACCATGACTGTTTTGAACTCGAACGGTATGTTGTTGGTCTCAGCGAAATCTGCTAGCCTTCTACCTGTTGCTTCGATCCTGTCTTTCGATGTTGTTCCTACTGCAGTTATCTTTAGAAGCTCAACTGGTCGGTCAGTTCTAGTTGCAAGAGCTTGCATTAGAACTGTACAATGCTCTCCACTTCTGATTGCTAGATCAATGAAATGAACTTTTTTAGCTGCCCCCAGATTTTCTACAACTGCTTGGATTGCGGTGAACTGACTCACTTGAACGTAGGGAAGCTGTAGAGAACAAGCTGCAAGAGCAGGATTCAGACCTACTGATGTCTGTTCAGGATGCAATATCAGTCCTCCACTTTCCAGGCCCCTGGAGATCACAATACCTGATTCTTTATCAATCCTCTCCTGAAGAGCTCTTGTAAAGTAATAAACAACTCTTTGTACTGCATTTCCTAAGTTTGAGGACAAGAAATGACACAAGCTCAGGAACTTGGTTGCTTCATCTAGTTGTTTTTCACAATATTTGTGCGTAGAAGCTACAAGAAGAAGTGCAAGTTCCACATCTTTGATCTCCTCGTCGGAGAGAACTGGCCGAGAAGCGGCAGCATCAAACAAGTGTTTAAGAGTAGATATCTCAATGCTTTGCTTGGAAGAAAGTTGTCTGAAACTCTGTCTTGCTACTCTCATCACTTCTTGAGTTGATAATCTGTTAATGGCAGCCATATATGGATCAAGTTCAGAAAAGCTTGTATTTCTCTACCCTTTCCTTGACCCCTGGAAGATCTTCTGCAGACACCTTCTGCATCACTTTCTCAAGAAACTCCATCTCAATATCCCGACACCAGAATCATTAGAAGTGCATCATTTTTAGAAGGAAGAACGAAGTTCATCATTAGAATATGGAAAAAAAAGGATCATTTCTCAAGAAGATTGTGCGGGGCAAGACGGAGCCAGATTTAAATACAATACTTCTTGTCATTATCACGATATACCTTACTTTCAGTGCAGTTCTCAATAAGAATATGCACAAACTCGAAAATAGCTAGTTCAGAAATTAATTAATAATATTGTAACCTTTTATCTCTCCGTCATATTCTCGATATGAAATTGTGATACCTTTTGTGTAGGATTTCCCACCTATTTTTTAACTCCATCAGAAACTAAGAAGTCCAAGCTTTGCAGGAATCGAACTAGCCTGCAGTTGTTTAATCAGCCTGCAAGTGCCAGATGCAAGTGTTAGGACTAGATCTAGAACATTCAATTTTGACAGAAACTACTATTTTGGCACATGTAGTTTGTCTTCATGTCAAAAATAAGAATCTCTACATCAAGTAGCCGGCATTAGCATACAAAACCAAACAGAAAGAGGCCACTTCTGAAAGCTGAAGACAGATGCATAGAAATTGACTTGGAGGTGTTACTACATTGATACTAACATGGTGAACTCTCAGAGGGAAAGTACAAAAAAGCTGATTTGATTCTTTACAAAAGAAACCGGTTTGATCCTTTCTAGTACCGAATAATGTCAATTTGCAGTATTTGAAATTTCATGGTTTTGTGAGAATCCTTCGTTATGCTGAAAAATCAAAACTACCAGCCTTTTTTGATATCTATTTACAGCTAATCACAGAGATAAAAAAACATCAGAAGAAAGCACAAGCAAAGTTGTTCTTCGTTACATAAATCCAAAGCATTTAGTGATTCCAGGAGATTGAAGAGCATCAACAGAAAGTCATCTATTTGGACTAACAGCTGGATAAAGGAAAAGGAGTAAGAGGGTTTTGATAAGGTTTTTGTCTCATTGTATTCTTCTTACGTTCCTTGTTTAGGTTTTTGTCACTTATGACAAGACAAGGATCGGACTTTTCTTTGATTAATAATACCATGTCACGAAAATTTATGTGATGAATGAATCTTCGAATTCAATTTTTTCATTTAGTTATTGAAGTAAGGAAGAATTTATGCAAACAAAAAAAAGAAACTTTCTTATATTAGTCTCCCTTAAAATATTTATTGGCTAATAATACCTATCTATTTTTAAAATTTTTAATATTTATAAATTAGAATTTAATATTAACATTTATATGAAACACAATTTAGTAATGATATTAAATTTTATTTTTATTCAATAAAAAATAACTTATTTATAATATAAAAAACTTAGTAAACTTACTACTAAATTCTAATATGTTAAAGATTGATTTACAAATATTAGCAATAATAAATTTTAATATATTAACACTTGAATGTTAAAAATTATTATTTCTTAATTTAGTTAAAAAAGTTTTTCATGGTTATTAATTCTTCTTCAATTTTACAACTCATTCAAGTGTCGACTAAGGGGTGGTTGGTTTGCTTGAGAGAATAATAATAAGAATGTGAATGAATATAGTGAGAAATGAGAATAGATATTATCATTATAATTATGATAGTTGATGAAGAGGAAGAAAGGATTACCATTATCATTGATAGTGATTGGTTTGTAAAAATTATTAAAAAAATAAAAAGTATTATATTTTAATTAATTAAATATATTGTAATTAACTAATTACAATATTAATTACAATATTTTAATTAATTATATTGTAATTAATTAATTATAATGCAGTTAATTATATTGTAATTAATTAATTGCAATATTTTAATTAATGAATGAATTATGTTTTAGTTAATTATATTGTAATTAATTACTTATATTTAATTAATTATAATATTTTAATTTATGAATAATAATATTTTAACTAATGAATAATAATATTTTAATTATTAATAATAATATTTTAATTAATTATATTTTAATTAGTTAATTATATTTAAATAATTAGTATTAAAAATATTTTTTATAAAAGAGTTACTGGTAAGGAATAAGTTTCATTCCTCTACTAAATGAAAGATATGGAGGATTCTTGAGATATCAAACTATGATCCCTATAATAATAATCAAGGAACCCATTCCTAGTTTCTTATGAAGCGTGGTGAGGTATAGACGGTAATGCCGTAGAAACCTCCGTACCCCTTGAAGTAATTCTACTTCTCGCTTAGTAAATCACTACTGCTCGTGATTTGCTTGGAATATCGCACCTTCGCATCTTTTCCTTGGGGGGAACACTTTGATAATAGGTAAGAAAGGGAGTAAGAAAGAGTTGCATAAGATCTATGGATTCTTTTAACCCAGTTCATTTATCTTCTAGTTTGTCTTTAGCTTCTTTACCTAGAGATGTTAAGCGTGTTTTATCACAAAAAATAGAAAATCTTGTTGAGATTACTCATGTGCCTGTAGAAAATCGTGTTTGTGAGTCTTCTTTACCTTTGCTTAGCCCTTACAGTATCTATTCTCGTGACCGTTCTTGCACGAGAAATATTAGGAGTGTTTCATACTAGTAGACCTCGTGTAAAGGAAATCATCCAAAGTTCCAAACTGGAACAATGTGGTCTCAGATCTACAACAGCAGAACAATACGTAAAGCTTGAGATTTCTAAGGAGTTGATCGCCTTATGGAGAGAGCAACAATATACACATCTACATGTTGGAGCTCTACGACTTGTTCTTACACTTCATGGAAGAAAAGGAATTCCTGCCACTGCCAGGATTTCACTTATTGACATAGCCTACACAATGTACCAAAATGCTTTGATTGGTACCTTGCTAACAACTTTTGATAGAGGAAGTGTCATTCTGACTATAGCACCTGATTTCAACATCAGGTTGGATGATCCTACTCTATCTGAACGTCTTCAGGTTTAGATCCAGATCACTGGAGCAGATCAAGATCCTACAGCCATCATGGCTACTTTACATCACCAGATGATCTATCGTCTTCATAATCATGCTTTGGACTTACACTTTTCAAACTCTACTTCGGATGCATTATTCATGGTTGCTGATGTTGCAAACAATTAGATAACTATCCTCCAGATCCCGAAGCAGTTGCCTACGCAGGAGCTTGAAAGGTTGATGCCTACATAATGGATTACTAATTACCAAAAGATATTCCACGAGCCTCATCGACATTTCTTTCATACTACAACTCCTCCGATTCTGCAGACTCTGAGAGATGGCTCGGTCAAAACCATCTACACCAGGCCTTGCAACGACACGCCTGGTCCTTCTACATCAGGTTCAATCCTGATGATTCAACCCATTGAACATTCAGATCTGGTCAGACAGACAGCAGATCTATCATTTGGGATTCAAAGCCTTAAGATCCAGCCCATATTCTCTTATACGGAAGGTATAGACGGTCCTTCTATTCATTATTTTAAATCTAATGGAGATCTGATAAGTTCTGCAAGTACACAGGTTTAGTTGCAGTAGTCAAGTGTCGATTCACAAGGACTAGGTCAAATTACTGAATTAATTCCTCCTAAATTTGCTAAGCAATCAAATAAGAAAGTTCTGTTGAATAAGAAGTTGCAATGCGCGATAAACGAATTAGCTAATATTCTAGGAATTCATTCCAACGAAGAAATCATGTACTACCTTATGAAATAAATCACTGATCTAGTACATTAACTAACTGTTGTCAATTAATTCTTTCGAAGTAATCAACGTGTTGATTCCAATTTTTAAACCAATTTCTTAGGTTAAAAACTAAATTCAACCCAATTAACAACTTTGGATTCTTCCAGTACTCCTAACGAAGAAATCTATTTCTAGACTTGCATTCAGTTAGATCTAATCTAGCAATTCAGATATTAAACATCACTTTTTAGTACATAGTTTAACACCATCCATATTCAATTAAGAACCCTAGATAAGAAAGATCAGATCAATTATTTGACGAAATAACTTTACTGAAATTTAATCAACATTGAATTCAGAAATAAGACATAAAGTTTAATACATAATTCCTAAGTTGAAACAAACATCCTAGAATAAGAAAATTTAAAGGTCCATAACTGAATTAATCATAAAAGCAAAATGAACTATTAACATCAACATGAAGGATGAAATAGAAAATGGAAAATAGGAAAAGAAAAGGAACTCCAATTTTGTCTAGAATCTTGATTTCTCAATTTCCAATTTGATCTTCACTGATCCTTGTTCTCTTCTCCTTCCTTTCGATCTTCTTTTTCTCCCCCAGTAAAAGTCCTCCCTTCGTCCTCGGTCTTTTCCCTTTTAAAATTTCCGAAACTGTCAAAAATAACCGTAATACATGGCCTGTGTGAATTCACATGGTTTGGCTGTGTAACCTTCGAGTGAATTGTGCGCATCTGACTTCCAATCACACGGGCCGCGGGTTGACCATGTAATCTTCGGGTGAGTTATGCGCATTCTGCTCCAAATTACACGGGTCGTGTAAAATCACACGGGTTGACCGTGTAATTTTACTAAACCTGCAAAATCCAAGAAATACCCAGAGCAGTACCAATTTCACCAAAAACTAAAGAAATTTCACATCAATTAATATAAAAACAATGACAAAATAGATCTAGAAAATAACAAAAAATAACAATTCATCAAGATCCAGTCTATGTAAGCCATCATCGTGGACATTTTGTATGGGATGTCGACCCATCCATGTGTGAACCAGACTGTGAGATCTGTCTCAACCCTGAGTCAGATACAGATGACGATGATCCAAGATATCAACGAAGAAGGAAAAAGAAATCCAAGCCCAAATCGGTGCTTGCCTTCTCGTGATTATTATCCTCAGCAAGATGAGGATCCAGATGACTATTGTGCTAAAAATCTCATGCTACAGCAGATAGAGAAATCCAGACCAAAGTCTCTAAGGGAGATGCTCAGGTCATCTACAACACGCAGATCTATTGAGAGATCATGCAGTTCTATGCCAATAATTCCTGTTCAAGTACAAACTCCTTTGCCCTGTATGGTGATAAGACCAGAAGAGAATAACTTTCCTCAACTTTCCAGGAGTACTGATGAATCACAGAAAATTATCTCTAACCCTTATATCAGAGCTACAGGGATTACTTCACATGGTACATCAGTCTCAAATCCATTTAATGAAGTTCTCAATTGGCATACACACAACGCAGTAGCACAAAATAAAGTTCTGAAAAGGATTGATTCCAAGCTGGATAGAATTAGTCAACAAAATACAGCTACTTATAGAAAAGTCGATTATGTTGCGGAACAGATACAAAAGATGTATATGAAGTATAAAGCTCAGATTCAGCAACTTGATGCTGAACTCAAACAATACATCTTTGCCCGATACATAGGGCCAGACTTCAACTTGAAAGTAAGAAAGATACAAGAGATACAAAGGACTGTACATCAAATGGAAGCAAACATGCATGCTTCATAATCTAGACAGGTATATGGCTCTTCTTTTACAGAGTTTCCAACTCTTCAGCCTACATACCCATCTCCTTCGTATCAGAAGTATCCAGAAGAAGCTGACTATTCAAAGGTATTCAAATTCAACTATCCTTTGATTAGACAGTACATACATCCTCAGACAACTCAGAAGAAATCCAGTCGATCTAAGACAAAGTCTTCATCTAATTAACCTCGAGTTTCTGAGTCTTCTTCAAAGGTTCCAGAAGTTTCAACTTCTTATACACCGTTTGAACCTTCACCAGAGTGGAGAAAGCCGGTACAGATACATACACCACCTGACTCTCCACCTCCAACTCAACCTTCCACATCTTCTCTTGGGAAGGACAAAGCTAAACTGTCAGAGTATGTAGCTACTCTCACTTCTGATCCTCTTACAAAAAATTCCAGTTCTCAATCAGAGAAAACTGATGCAGAAAGCAATACATCTGAAGTTTCTGCGACACCATTTCAGCCAGAGTGTTCACTAGAAACAAATTTATTAGATCTGATATCAGACAGATCTTTTGTTCCAACAAAATACTCTTCAGAGGCAATCTATGATTCCTACTCAGTTGATGGAGATACAACTGATGACACTTCAGGGAACTATGCTGATCTTTCAAAACTATACAATGCCTCAGTATACTGAAGAAACTGAACCAGTAATCAGTGAAGCTGAATCCACAGGAACTGAAACATTCAGACCTGAACCAGCACCTCAGGAGACAAATGTTGTGCCTCCTGGAGCTACTTCAACCAAGCCTACTTTAGGACCTTGGTTCACTTTCGATGATCTACCTCCAAAGAAATGGCAAGATAGACTTCATGAGTTCGGTGCATGGATTGATTTACAGATGACCAGACCAAACCATCCACTCTCTGATATTTTGTCTGAATTCACATCCAGATTCATTGAAACTTTACGAGAATGGTGGCAAAGTATAAGTGAATACCAAAGACTTCAGTATATCCAAGTTACAACAGCTGGAGCACTACTTGGCGTCATTCACAAAGAATTCATTAGTGACTTCCAGTTAATTGACAAGCAAATCCGTCAAGAATATTTCAAGATGAAATGTTGTTCTCTTGATAAGCGTGATCTTCAAAAGCATTACAAACGCATGACGAACAGGTATTATCTTCTGAATGGATGGAACGATGTTAATCTTCGTTATACTTTCATCTCATCCCTTCTAGATGAAATACAGCCAGAACTACAAAAGACCATAGCTTCTCTTCAAAGAGATATGTTTACAATTTCTCTTGGAGAAATCTACCAACTTGCTATAGCTTCTCTTGACAAGTTATGTGATCATCATACTTTGTTCAAGAATATTCTCAAAGGAGGTACAGTTCTGAAGAAAGCTTGTAAGCAGCCTTATCTCGAAATTAAGTGTAGAGATAAACAGACTTGTAAATGTCATAGCAGCAGGAAAGCTCATCAATCTCAAGTCTATTATGAGAAAAGGCATAAACTCCACAGGAAGAAGGATGGCAAGAAGCCATTGAAGCAACATCACAAGATGAAGAACAGGAGCAATAAGTATAAACGAATGAGGTTCTTCAAAAAGTCTTCTCATCGTTAGAAAGGAAGACTTAGATGTTTTATCTGTGGAAGTTCGGAGCACTTAGCCAATAAATGTCCTCAGGCAACTAGGAAGGATGCCAAATTCCTGGAAAAACTTGATAAACTTTTGCCTATACATCCTCATAATTCTATTAAGGAACTGATTGAAGAGCAATCCAGTGAGGACAGTGGAACTCAGTTTGTTGTTTCTATTTCAACAGATGAAGAAGAATCATCACAATCAACTGATTCTACCAGTGATGATCATGCCTACATGATACAACAACAAACTTGTATGAAATTGGATCGTACTCCAATTCAACGACCATACGTCCATATCCAGATTTTTCAAGGTGGTAAATATGATCAGCCCATTAAAGCCATTGGATTTATGGATATAGGGTCCAGTCGTACAGTTATGAAGCCCAACATCCTACCAGCAGAAGCATTGACTTCACATGAGGAATATTTCACAGCAGATGATGGGAATACTTTCAAGATTAGGTTACATACAAGAAGCAAGATTGGCATACGTTTCTTTCCTCAGTGTACAGTTTGGACTAAAGTACTTGGAAGCAATCTACCAGGCCCAGATGTGTTAATTGGGATGGATGTCTATTGCCAAGCTAGACACCTACAAATCTTACCCACAAGCCTCAGGTATCGAAACCTTATAAGTCCATACACTGAATTAAAAAATGTGTTTGAACTAACCCAAGCTCCTTCATATTACACTGGACTTCGAGATAAACTGTTGAGCTACTGTCCAGAGTCTCATGCACAGTTTACTCATCCTAATCCTTTATGGAAGAACAGAGACTTTTTCATAAGTCTACCCTTTAAGAAGAATGAGGATATCAATCCTACAAAGGCCACTCATCCAGGAATGAATCCTAATGATTTGAAGCTCGCACAAGATGAATGTGCCATACTATTGCAGCAAGGATTGATTGAGCCCACAAAGTCGGATTGGGCTTGCCAAGTGTTCTATGTCAATAAGCGTTCAGAATAGAAACGTGGAAAGAAACGTCTAGTCATAGACTACAAACCACTGAATGCATTCCTACAGGATGATAAGTTTCCTTTGCCTAAAATCAGTACACAGGTACTATTTCTTAAGGAAGCTGTGATCTTTTCAAAGTTTGATTTAAAAGCAGGTTTTTGGAAGTTGGGTATTCACCCAGAAGAACGTTATAAAACGGCATTCTGCATTCCTAATGGTTAGTACCAATGGACTATGATGCCCTTTGGATTAAAGGTTGCACCCTCACTGTTTCAAAAGTCCATCACCAAGATCTATAAGCCTATCCTTAAGAGTGCATTGATCTATATCGATGATATCTTACTGTTTTCCAAGACCCATGAGGAACATAAGGCCTTGTTACAACAATTCTTGGACTTGACCCAACAGTATGGGATTATACTTTCGGCCTCTAAAAACATAATTGGTACTTCAGATATTGAATATCTTGGGATGCAATTTATGGATGAATTTTACCAACCAGGCCCACATATTGCTAAGGAGTTATTAAACTTTCCTGATGAAAATCTCTCAATCAAACAGATTCAACAATTCCTCGGGATTGTCAACTACATACGAGATTTCATTCCACATGTGGCTGCCTATACGTCTTGCTTATCGAAGCTCTTACGCAAGAATCCACCAGTTTGGGTAAAAGAACAAACAACAGCTGTCCAGCATCTAAAGAAGATTTGTCAGGATCCTCCACCTCTGAAGATTCTTGAAAATGGCCAACGTATCTTACAAACAGATGCTAGTGATGAACACTGGGGGGCAGTTCTTCTTGAAAAACTCAATGATCGCCGCTATTATTATGGACATGCTAGTGGAACTTTTAGTCAATCTGAACTCCACTACCATATCTTATATAAGGAGATTCTCGTTGTTAAAAGAGGTATTGAAAAGTTTTCTATACACCTCATTCTTTATCACTTTATCATTGAGATGGATAATACAACTTTTCCCAAAATTCTCAATCAAGCCGGCAAAAAGATTCCAAATAGCCAATTATTGCGCTGGTAGGAGTGGTTTTCCTCTTATAAATTTACTGTCAAACATTTAAAAGGTCGTCATAACATCTTAGCTGATTACCTTTCCCGACCTTCTAAACCACTCTTATATTTCTCCTCATCTTTAAAACTCCCCATTCCTTTGTTTTGGCTAATGGAGTTTCCTCGCTTTGCTCGATACAGAAAAGAATTTCCTCCTGTTTTCTCTCGACCCCCTACTTCTATTCGAGACTTATATCCTTTGTTTCCTCAATGTCTGTTTTATTATTTTCATCTTATGTTGGTGAAAGATGACTTCATAGCTTGCCCTTGTCTCTTTGATCCTACCACACCTTACAAGATGATATATCTCTTTAATGATGATATTGATGAGTACACGTTGTGGCATCTTTTGGCACTTTCAGCATTATATGCTTGCTCTGTTGCTTTCTCACCCCTACATCTGTTTCGGCATTTATTAGACCCAACTCAGTCCAGTTCTCTATTATGGACATTTTTAGAATGGTTTTAACCTTTGGAAAAATGGAAAACTGAAATGTCTGAAATTTTAACCCAACATCATTTATGGGACTCTGCTCTTAGAGATAATGACATTTATGTCATATACCTTCTTCATCGTCCCTATATGATGAGTAGTACTGGACAACTCTGCACTTTCAATCATGTTCAACAATGGAAAACAACAACTACTTAGCCTGTTGATGAAGATTCTTTGCTAGAAGAACTTTATGATCATCTTGATCAACTTAACCAAGTACACGATGTATCCTATTCTAATGTGTGCAGCTCACTTGGATCCTATTATGGTGAAACGACAATTCTCAATCGTATCTTTACCCCATCACCATCCTCTTGGTTGTCTGTTGAAGATCATGTGATACATATTCATGCAGGAGATTTAGACCATTTTAGTTTTTCATCTCTTCCTGACGATCTAGTCCAAGATTCAGCCTCTGTTCCCTTTGATTGGCCATCTGATTGGGCTCAAACTAATGTTGATGAACTTATTGAGCTAGTGGACAGAGATATGGAAATAACATCTGCCGACAGCATTGATCTTTCTCTTGCATTATAAGGCAACAACTGACATGATAGATGGATCCCATATATCACTTCAACATCATGAAGATTCCATCTTATCTTGGTCATGATTCACCCTTGTGTAAAGTAGTTTGGTGTGACTACTGTTTTCTTTTTGACTTTTGTTAAAGTTAGGTGAATTATTTTCCTACTTTTGTTAAAGTAGATTCCTTTATGATAAGGTTAGGTTTTCTTTTTCTAAAGATGTAATCATGTTGTCTTTAGGATAGATTTACTTTCCTATCCCTCGCTTAGACTATAAAAGCAGGGCTCGTCTCAGTTTGTATTCAAGCTTTGATAGATAGATTTCATAAATGAAAACGAAAAATCTTTCTTCGCAAAAATAGTCTTTCTTCTCTGAAACCTTTAAACCCTATTATTGTGTTATCCCTAGAGTGTGAAAGATTGCAGAGATGAGTATGCTCTACACTTACCTTATATAAGGATCTTGTGTACCAGAAAATCTATGACAGTCTGGTAAAAATTGTATGCTTCTACCCATATCCGCTGCCTTGAGTCAGAAACATAACGAGAAATGAAGAGTAAGAGTGTGTGAGTGAGTAGGTGGTCCTAAGAGGCGAGAGCAGTAAGTCCCGTGTAAAGCCTAGTGAGGGCGTTGAGGGGTGTAAGTCTCCGATAACTGAACACCTAAATTATGATACACACTTGCAATCCGACTTTGGAAAGTCGATGTTTTCAATCAGTGAGTGATGTTAGAAGAGTGGTAACCTAGTGAGGGTTAGCCAGCCAGGTCATATTTCCTGTGTCTATGTACTGACGGTCCCCTGACCACAGACTAGTACGCTTAATGTGCTCCAAATATCTGTCTTCTGCTTCAAAGTTTCACAGCAATCCAACGCCAATAAGTAAATCCCATAAGTGCCTGATTCTTTATTTTGAAAGCCAACTTCTTTAAACATCTTATTTTGTCTTGTTTGTCTTTCAACACCTTTTCATACTCTTTTTGTTTTTGATATGGAAAAGAGTTTACGTTCCTCTTTGGATTCTTGTTTAGGAGGAACAATTTTTTTATATAATATTTATTAATAAATTATTAATAAAATTATTTTATTTTATTGAAATAAATAATTTAAATTAACTTTTTATTTATAAATCAATATTTTAATTACATTTTAATTATATATTTTTTGAAGATATTTTAAATTTATTAATAATTACTTAATTTAATTTAATCACAAAAATTAAATAAACTATAAAATAAAATAATTATTAATACTTAATTTAATTAATTAAACATAATATTAAATTTAATTATTCGTAATTTTATTTAAAATGAATATATTAAATAATTAAATAATATTATATTTAATTTATAGTAAATTGGATTATGGAAAAATAGAAATAAAAAACAAAAATCAATTATTATGGAAAACTTGAAGAAACTAAAACTCAAATAAACATATTTTTTACTGAATTTAAAACTAAAAACAAAAAATAAAAATAAAAATAGAAACAAACAGAGTCTTACTTAACTAATATTTTTGTGATAAAATTCTCATGAAATTAATTTGATTAATAGCTAGAAAAATTACAAATGGAAGAGAGACATTCAATTTATTCTGTTCAAGTGGGCCTTCAACCAACAATTTATGCACTATTTCATTGCTGTTGAACCGTGACAGTGAAGTTTGGTTTTACATTAGCTCCAATTTCAAACTTATGGTCACTTTGAAATTGACGCAATAGTATATAAATTATATCAATCGGGTACTTCGAATTAGATAATTCTTATCTGACATACTTAATTGAGAGAGTGTAAATAGGGAGATTCGAACATAATACCTTTTAATCCTACAATTTCCGTACTCTACCAAGTACCAATGTGACCATCCCTAGGACCTATTCAACTTGTTAACGTAAGAAAAGAAACTTGAATCCAAAGGTTGTTAACAAACTGGAACACAACTCTTTATTATTATTCTGAACAGCTGTTAACCTTTCATTTACTCTTCATCGGACCGACACTAAAGTTACATTGTTTTGATATAATTGATGAAAACCTTTATTAATACATTGAAACAACAAGAACGGAAAATGACACTATTAATAAGACCATAAGTAATAGGTAGTTCTTAAATAGATTTCGAATTTTGATTAATATCAAAAGAAAGACCATATCAAATGTGATTTATGAGAGGTGAAAAAATATTAATAAATTTTTAATTAGGTATATTTAAACCGTATAATTTTCTTAATTTTAATTTTAAATTATTTTGAAATTAGGAGATGCCAATAAATCGCAATGAATCAAGAACCATAAAGATGGGAAAGATTCCTCCTGAACTCCATACACCTTCTGCTTCTGTTGCTTCAGGAGAGCCATTTTGCTGCTCTTTTATACCAAGGTGTAACAACTAAAGCAACCTTAGATCTTTTACTCTTCCTATGTTTCCATATTTAAGATCAACTTCGAAGCTCAAGAAACTTGAATTATGACATATGATACTAACAATGAAACAGAAAAATTGCGCATTGCCTGAGACCTTTATCATAATTAAGATTGATCAAGTACACTTGCACAACATTAACTCGTTAAGTAATTAGTACTCTTAAGAACCGAGTCACTTCCTATCTATCCACTTCATCTGGGATATCCAATGTTAAAAATACTTTAGCATTTAGTTTTGCAGGTTTTTAAGAGTAGACCCTGAAAAGGAACATACGATAATCCTGACTTTGAGTCTCGGAGCTTAGACTTAACCCAGAAAAACCTGAGAATCCATAAATCCATACTTATCAAAACTGTTGGAGAAACTCAAATCTTATCTCCTCTTTCTTCATCTCTAAAGAACTTCCAAGCAGAAAGGCAATGGATTGGTGTACCCTTCCAGCAGAAAAGCAGGGCTTTTCCATTCATTTCTGCAGAACAAGAACTTCCACAAGTAAATTTCTTTGCTATCATATTAGCTTGGTAAAGAGAAGTTGAGCTAAATTCCAACTCCTCCATCCCAAAACGACCGAAGAACAATCTCCATATATCAATCTTTACATTGCGGATTGTCCTTTCTTCTCCTTCAGTGGCCACAATGTTTCTGATTCCTTCTCCAAGGTGCACAGACTCTATGATCAACCTGTTTGGATCATCTTTCAAGCAAGCATCAAGGCAATCAAAATATGCACTGAAGTAGAAAAGAGCTTCAATGAAACGATTCACGAAAACTGGTGAGTTTATGTTAGCATCCACTTCAGTGACCACCATTATACTTGGATTAAGCTTTCTGATTTCTTGCATAATATAATGCAGTCGATCTGGCAATGGAAGAAGGCTCCTGAGGATGTATTCACCAAAAATGGCAATCGTTTCGTCAGGATCCAGATCAAAGAGATCATGTTTGAGTTCCAACATGTCTGATACCATAATTAGCTTGAAAGAAAATGGCAGCCCAATGCCCTGAGCAAAAGCAATCAACCTGTCACCAGTATCTTCCATCACTTGCTTCATAGTAGTCCCAACAGCACTAATCTTCAAAAGCTCAACAGGTTGCTCAGATCGTGAGATTAAAGCTTGCATCAGGAGTGTCCATTGCACTCCACACCTGATTCCTAGATCAATCACATGAATCCTCTTTGCCTCAGCTACATTTTCTACGATGGCTTGGATTCCAGCAAATTGTGAGAGCTGAGAGAAAGGAACTTTCCAATAAGATGCCATGATGTCAGGTGTTGGAGCCATTATTACTTCATCAATGTTTACTGTTTTTCTTTTCTCATAACCGGCTTGCGCAAATTGTCCCGTTGCTCGATCTATCCTCTCCTGAAGAGCCTCGGAGAAGTAATGCACTATTCTTTGAACTGAATTTCCCGTTTTCGATGCCAAGCGCTGACACTCTTTGAGCAATCTGCTTGCACTCTCAAATTGTTGATTTCCAACTTTCCCAGATGAAGCTAGAAGGAGTTCAGCAAGCTCCACGTTCTTCTCTTCCTCATCAGAAAGATTAGAGAAAGAAAGATTAAAAGGGTTGTTGGGTTCGTAGGCAATATCGTCGGATACTTGAGTAGAAGATTGAATGAACCTACAATGAAAAAAAAATTGGAATTGGAACAGATGTTAGTTCAGTTTCATGCAATATCAAGAGTGAGAAATTGGTATTCCATGCCACTGAACCTTGCTCCAGCAATCCTGATTATTTCTTCTGTTGATAATTCCTGGAATGCTTCCTTTGTGCATGTTGTGTCATTGCTCAGCTCAAGTATCCGTTTCCTGTTTAGTCTGTTAAAACCCTTACCGTGGCTTTTTAACAGCTCAAGTGAAGCTAAAGAATCAGAATCTCTCTTGTCCTTCTTGGGTTCAACACCTCCATGAATGTCCTTTCTATATCTTTCAATTTGTGGTAAAACCATATTGAATCTTCCCTCATCCAAGACCTGGTACTGGAAAATCGCTTGTTCTTGTTGCTGGTGGTGATGTTCCGAGAAAACCTTACTTTGCTTATAAGGGTCATCCTGATAGAGCGAACCATCAGGACAAAGAACACCAAAACCTACAGATTCTCCCCAACACTCATTGTATGAAGAAAAACGCTTTTGCTTCTCTCCTTTCCTTTTATCCACACCTGAATCAAACTCCTCATAAGGGAAACCTGTGTTTTCCATGTCTAGTTGCACGACATCGAACTACTTGATCTCTCAACTTTTAACACATCTACTTTATAGCTGAGAAATACAGACGGTATTGAACTAGAAGACAGAGGACTAGTAGTCTTTTCTATAAATCTGATGCATTCGAGGTTGTTTGCTTCATTGCATCTGTTGATAAAAATAATATTATTAGCTGAAGATGATGCAAGCACATATGTCAACTGATAACTAGAACAGATCTCAAGTCTCATGTTATATAAACGTCTTAACTAGCAAAGAAATATGTCTCTATAATTATTATTTTTCAATTCAGCACTTATTTTTTATATCATTTTTTTAAACATAAGTCGAGTTCGCAGCTAGTGGATACATATTGAGTATGTGGTTAGACATATTTACTAATTTGTAAATTATGTGTTCTAAATAAATAATAGTGAATTATGTCTATTGTTTTTGACCCGATTAAGTTCGAACAATCTAAAACTCGATAGGGCTAAAGTCAAAATGACCATGTCATTTTGTCCAAATCGGTTTGAATCAATATGGATCATTTAGATGAAGTCTGTTTAATTTATATAAATTTAAAGTCTAATTAACGCAAATTTATATGTTAATTTTGAATACCTTTTTATTATTTTCAAATATATTTGATTCAAATAATATTTGTCAGTCTTAGGATATTTTTATTTCCAATCAATAAAATTTTTAAATATTAATGAATTATAAGTTTTTTATTATTATGACTTAAACCTATAATCTTTTAAATTGAAAAATGTTAGAGAAACTATCACTTAATTACTAGTGGATAATTAAAACTAAGTCTACAATTGATTATACAAAATTAACAAATTGACGAAGTTGTGAAACAAATTAATAAAATTAAATGTAAAGATATCATTATTTAATAATATAAGCCATCTTGCTAAACTAATGGGGTGCTTAGTTAATAAATTTGGAAGATATCAATAGATAAGGAATGAAAAATAACTTCTTGATAATATATTATCATTGAATGAATAGTCCCCCAGGGGAAGTCGAATTTCTGCTGCCTCCTTGAAAGAAAAATGTCCTGAATCACTAGACGATGGGGGCATATTTTCCCGACCACCAACACGCACACTCATATTCCAGAAATCCAAAAAAAAAAATTCACGATCGAACTACCAAAATAAAATGAAAATGGGATTAAAAAAATCACAGGCCCAAATACTTCACTTTACATTGAAAAGTTAGGAATAAGCGGTTCTTGTAAATCTAATTCATTGAAATTCCATCCAGTTTTACTGAAGAATTATAAATTTCCAAAGTAATAGATAGGAATATCGCAAATAGAGCCATTGCAACCCCCCTTTAAGGGAGCAAGTCAAAATAGAAAAACTCACATTGAGTTTAGGGATAATTAAACTCGAACTGATGACTTCCACCACGTCAAGGTGACATTCTACCGCTGAGTTATATCCCTTCCTTTGGATTCTCCAATTTTGAAGATATCTATTTCAACTGAGCTGAACTAATAGAATAGGATGAACTAAATGAGTTTTGCAAGTACAAAAAATGGAAAGTTTAGTTACGATTAGAAATAAACTTTTATGTATTTATCTTATCCATGAAAACTTTGTTATAAATTCTCCCTTTTCTTTATTGGGATCAGGACTAGGAAGAGTGGTTGAGACAACAAGCATCCATCTCGTTCGTACTTTGAATGCCCGTATAACCATCGAAGACTGTTGAAGTGATTAATTCCTAGAAAGTGAAGAAGGTTGAGGACAAAGAAATTGTTGGAGTTAACTTAACATTTTTATCTAATACCAACATGCTTGATGTTAAGAAAATATCTTCTCTACCTAGGTGCACGAGACAACTCTTTCTAAGGAACTCGGCAAAATAGTTCCATAACTTTGGGAGAAGGGGTGCCTCCTCACAAAGGAGGTCACAGTGACCAGGCCCGGATGACTGTTTACTAAAAACACAGGTCTCCGCAAAGTCGTAAGACCATGTATGGGGGTTGACGCCTGCCCAGTGCCGAAAGGTCAAGGAAGTTGGTGACCTGATGGCAGGGGAGTTGGCGACCGAAGCCCTGGTGAACGACGGCCGTAACTATAACGGTCCTAAGGTAGCGAAATTCCTTGTTGGGTAAGTTCCGACCCGCACGAAAGACATAACGATCTAGACACTGTCTCGAAGTGAGGCTCGGTGAAATAGACATGTCTGTAAAGATGCGGACTACGTACACCTGGACAGAAAGACTCTCTGAAGCTTCACTGTTCCCTGGGATTGGCTTTGGGCCTTTCCTGTGCAGCTTAGGTGGAAGGCGAAGAAGGCCCCCTTCCCTCTTTTTTTTCGATCCAGTTCCTCCACCACCGCGAATTCCAGTTAGATTCAGACATGATACACTTTTTAGTGATTGAGAGAACCCAAGTACTCTCTTTCGGATTCAGGAAACAGCTTTCAGAGATCTTTTTTCCGTTAGGAAGATATAGGAGCGAAACAATCAACCTATTGATATTAGAAGACTCAAAGCCCATTTTATGAAATATCTCAGAGGCGAATTGAAAGTTAAGCAGTGGGAATTCTAAAGATTTCCTTGGGGAAAAATAAAAATAGAGATGTCTCCTACGTTACCCAAGAGAAGGTCACGCCGAAACGAGCCGTTTTTTGAAAAAAAATAAAATATTACTAAAAAAGAGGAGCAATAGCCAATTCATTGTTCCAACAAGAGGTTTGGTATTGTTCTAAAATTTTATAAGTTGAATTAATCAAATTCAATTTTTCTTGTTCTATTTCAGAGTAACCGTTTACTCAAAACTAATCTGCTTCTATTTCCATCTTTCGTAAGCGATCCTGGGCTTTTTCCAGCTGTTCTGTTAGATAATTGTTGAGAGGAATATCTCCGAATATTGAGCCAAATCTTGTTTTCCGAAAACAAACAAAAGTTTATAAAGACTCGGATATGTAATTATTGGAATAATTGTTGGAGACTCAAACGGTGGATATGCAAGCATGATAACTTATATGCTCTTCTTTATCTCCATGAATCTAGGAATTTTTGCTTGCATTGTATTATTTGATCTACGTATCGGAACTAATAACATTCGAGATTATACAGGATTATACACGAAAGATCCTTTTTTAACCCTCTTTTTAGCCTTATGTCTCTTAATCCCTAGGAGGTCTTCCTCTGCTAGCAGGTTTTTTCGGAAAACTCCATTTATTCTAGTGTGGATGGCAGGCAGGGTCCAATCTCCTGGTCCCTGCGGAAAGGAAAAAGAATTTCACGTTTTTTCTTTCGGGAAGGGAGGGTTAGGAAAATCCTATTGATTGCAGCTTTCTCCAGACCTCTGGGAAAAGCAAGAAAAAAAGGCTTGAATGGTACGATCCCTCCGTCACCCCAGAATAAAAGTGGCGATCTCATTGTTCTTGGTCTGTGAAGATACGTTGTTAGGTGCTCTATTTTATTTTCCCATTGAGGTCGAACTTAAACCTGTGCTCGAGAGATAGTTGTCCATATACTAATAAGGGATGTATGGATTCTTGAAAAGAGAGGAGTCGTGGTGGGAAAACATCCGAATTTGGGGCATTTTTTAATACCCCGGATTGTGAGAGGAATAAAGGTCATCATAGTGTTATGTGCAAGTATCACAGGCGTGACAGATTGATGTCATGCCCGTGAGAAGAGACATGTGACACTTCTTTTTTTTAGCAATTAAATATTTTTAAAATATAA
>JAOTAX010123265.1:0-20792 GCA_025629825.1 Erythroxylum guanchezii | reverse complement strand
GTCAACTAGTCTGATTTGATTGTACTGTCTTGGGTGGCATCCACATATCCTCCCAGGGGGTATTTGGGTGTTACATAAGGTATTCTTGAAAGTATCACCATGGAAACACATACTTCGATTTGGGAAGAAAGGCAAGCTTAGTCCGCGATACATTAGTCCTTATGAGATTCTGAAAAGAATTGGACCAGTAGCTTATTAGCTAGCTCTTCCTGAAGAATTGGCTAGGTTATATGATGTATTTCATGTTCCTATATTGAGAAGATATCGGTCTGATGTTACACACAAGATTCCTGTGCAAGAAATTCAAGTGCAACCATATTTGTCGTATGAAGACGGGCCAATTTCTATATTAGCCAGAGAAATTAAACAACTTAGAAACAAGTCAGTACCTTTGGTAAAAGTACTCTAGCAATACCATGGACTTGAGGAAGCAACACGGGAACCTGAAGAAACCATGAAAGCTTAGTATCCGCAATTATTCAGATCAAGTATGAATTTCAAGAGCGAAATTTTTTAAGGAGAGAAAAATTGTAACACTCCATGTTAGGGGTTAGAAAATTAAGGAATTCCAATGCATCGTATGGTTTGCATAATTAAGTATTCGCTGATATGTGCATAGGAATTTTGACATATACAAATAATTGTACATACATTCATGACATTTTTCTGGTAAAACAAATTTATAAATGAGATTAAATTTTGAATTATGGATTATTGGTGGTAAAAAAATAGAAATAAGAGACAAATAGAAGTGTGACATTTGTATTAGAAATTAATTGACAAATGGACTAATTATGGATTAACAATAAGACAAATTACTATGTGACAAGTGGAGCAATTAGTAAGTGACATATGGGCTAATTAAATGGGTGACAAATGTAAGATATGCCAAAGGACATGTGTCAATAAGGGATGGAGCCACCTAGTCACATTTTTGGGTAAGAAAGTTTCTACAGCTCCTTTGTTTTGTCTCCACCGAAAACACCATCTTCCTTCTTGCTCATCCATCGTTTAAACACTTAACTTTTGCATTTTTTGGTGTTATTGGCTTACCTACGTTACACCTTGCAATTCTTATTCCATTTGAGGGTCTTGATTGTTACAAAATCTTTTTGTAATCAAATCTATTGGTTGCTCTCCCCATTTCTGGAAATTTTTGCTGAAATGAGAGAAACTTGAGACAAGTAAGTTTTATGCATGTTTTAATGTTTTAAATGGATGCATGCACGAATGGTGTATATTTTCATGCTTGTGGATTGCTGCATGCGTAAATGGTGTTGATGCATGTGTGGGTGGTATTTTACTGAACATACATCTGTATTTAGGGCATAACTTGATCTGTGAATATCCAAATTGTATGGAGTTTGATTTAGAGTAAACTAGAGACACAGAACTACAATTTTTATGAAAGAATTGAATTCGAAATATGTCTTTAAGAGTCTGAAAATTTGGCTTGAATTTAAAATTGGTGTTTTGTCAAGGTATGAAAACAGTCCGTGGAATTTGATTATAACTTGCAAGATACTGAACTAAAATGCATGATATTGGTGTCATTAGACTTTCAAGACATTGAGGAACATTTGATTATAGAAGATGTTGCCTAAATACCCCATTGTCGAGGTCAAAATGGTCATGTAAATCAGACTCAAAATCTGCTTAAGAAAAATCTGGAAAATTGATAGGTTTATGATTGATTTTATGAAGGTGAAGAGGTTTAAGAAAATTGATTAGAGTTTGATGATTTTATGAAAAAAAAAAATGGTTTGTGAATGAGTATAGAATGGTGATGTGTTGTGCTAAAGTGATCTAAAACAAAAATTGAAATGAATTTGGTGTAAAAATGGAAATGAGTTTCGGATGAAAGCCGAGAGGCTATTAAAAGGTTATTGTTTTTATTGAACATGCTTCGGTATTTTGCTTCTATTTTGATCTGTAGATTTCCAAATGGGTTGATTCTTAATTCAGATTAAACTTAAGACATAGGTCTACAACTTTCTTAAAGAAGTAGAATTTTGATTATGTCTCTAAGAATTTCAAAAATGGCATGGAATTGAGTTTTGTCTTAGGCTGTAGCACTACAAGTGACAAAAATCATGTCCTATTTTTATTGAATAAACTGTATTGATGTAGGCTGAATTAGGCTAAGGTGTCTTCACCAAAGATGTATCTTATTCTCTTAGCTTTAAATTGGTATAAAGTTTGAAATTTTTGGATATTGGAATTGAGAGTTATGAGATGTACAACTTGAATGCATGATCATGTATTAGAAAATTTCAAATGCACACAGTCTGTGGTATTTTGAGCATAACTCATTGATAATAAACCAAATTGTATGATTTTGGTATCATTAGAAACTTAAGACACAGAGGAACAATTATCTAGAAGAGAGTGTTACAGAAATACATCATTTTCTTGATCTTATTGATTATGCAAGGTTGAACCAGATGAGGTGCTTCTAGCAAAAGCTGGAATAGTAATTGAATGTATGAATTTTGGAATTTTTGAAGTAAAATTGATGTTTACATCATATTAGTAAGAAAATATACTCGAGAATTTGTCATGAACATACATCATACATATTCAGTATACATAAACGAATTCTTAATCATGCATAATAGTGATTTGTATATATATTAAATGTTATAGAGGAACGCATAGAGCCACCACTTCCAAATATTGCCGGCATTTCGAGGCAATAAGCAATAATGGAGCTTTTGTAAGTAATCTTAAAAGGTCACACCTTAATTTATTCTGCTTGTCGAATTTGATTTATGTTGATTGTGATCTGAATACCGGACAATGATTGTTCGAGGCGTTTGATGTATGTTATATCATTGGAAGTGCTACTTGCATGTGAATATGATTGACTATTTGCTTTGCACATGAAATGTTTGAAATGACTTTGTTTGTTTTAAAACTGTTGAGTCCTAGTTGTGGGTAAAAATGCATGCCTAGAAGGGTCTACAACTGCTCTTGTGATACTCTAGTGTCGAGACTTCTGTCTCTCTTGTGACACTTCAGTCTCTCCTAGATACTTCGATATCGAGACTTCGATCTCTCTTGTATAAGTTCCGTTACCTGCTTCTATAAATAGATTTGCAGTCATCTAATTTTGAAATCTGATATATGTTTGATTCTTACATAAACAAAAATTGTGTTCTGATTCTGACGGGTTTATACCCTCTTGTGATATTCAGTTCTGATAATTATAAAAATCTGTTCTGAAATGCACCATGTTTGATTTAATGTTAGGCAATCTTTTAATGCATGCTTATGTTGTTACATGATTCCATATGATGACTTGTCACTTCATGTATAGATTAGTTATTTCTCACTAAGCTATCTGCTTAGCACGGTGGATTTTCCCTGTATAGGTTCAGAGTGAGGATTATAAAGACAGGGACAAGTCAACCGCAATGGTCAATAGAGTTTGAGTCTTGTTTTGATAAAATGTATTCTGAGTTTGTTTTGGGCTAGTATCTGATGTATATGACTTTTGAATTTGTTTAAAGTTTTGTAATAACCTTAATACATGTTGGTCTTCGAATTTATGATATGTAATATGGCAGGCATAGTATAAATGATATGTTATTTAATGTATGTTTGCTTGAGATTCTGGGAATGCTTGTATGTTATGTTTAATGTGTTTTGGATTTGGTTTCGGTTCTACATTATCTGTGTTTATGTGTGGCATTTTGCATATCCTCCCAGGGGGTATGTAGGGTGTCACAAACCCAAAGAACAAAATTGATGTATTCTTACAACCATTGATATCTGAATTGTGACATCTTTGGGAATATGGTGTTGAGACATATGATATGTCTTTGAAACAAAATTTTGTGTTGATAGCATCTTTGATGTGTACCATTAGTGATTTTCTGGCATATGCTATGTTATTTGGATAGAGCACAGCAGGAAAATTGGCTTATCCTTATTGTGATGCGTTTTATCTTCCAAACAGGAGCAAAACATGTTAGTTTGACATCCATAGGAAATTCATTAAAAAATAGGATGGTACAAATGCCTCCTCCCCCTCACAAAGCTGATGAAGAGATATTGCAGGAGATTGCTGAATTACGGTTGCTGAAAGTTACAGAATTTGAAGCTAATGAAGTTAATACAAGCATTGGTAAAACCTTTGGTTAGAGAAAATGAAGCATCTTTTGGGATTTTTCATATTGGCGAACTAATTTGATATGTTATAATCTAGATGTGATACATATTGAAAACATATTTTTGACAATTTGTTCAATACCATAATGAACATTGAAGGGAAGACAAAAGACAATACAAAATCACGAGCTGATTTGAAACTTTTTTGTAGAAGGAATGAGTTACATAAAATCACATCGGTAAATATCCAAAAGCATGTTACACTTTGGACAAAAAACAAAAAGAAATTTTGTGTGAATGGTTAAAAAGTCTAAAGTTTTCCGATGGTTATGTTTCAAACTTAGTAAGGTGTGTGGACATGAGAAAGTACAAATTATTTAGGATGAAAAGTCATGATTGTCATGTGTTTATGCAAAGACTAATTCCAATTGCATTTCAGGAGTTGCTACTGAGTAAGGTTTGAGAAGTTATAACATAATTAAGTTTGTTTTCAAAAGCTTAACATCATCTGAAATAAAGTTGGCTGAAATGGAAAAACTAGAAAGGAAAATTTCAGTAATTTTATGCAAATTAGAAAGGATTTTCCCTCCAAGCTTATTTGACCATATAGAGCATCTACCAGTGCATTTAGCACACAAGGTTAAACTTGCTGGTCCAGTTCAATATCGATGGATGTATCCATTTGAGAGGTAATTCAACAAAAATATTATAATTAAAGTGATAACATGTTTTAAGAACAAAATTGTAATAACTCTATTCACTAATGTAGGTATTTGCATCACTTGAAGATAAATGTCAAAAACAATGCTAGAATTGAAGGTTCAATATGTAACGCTTATTTAGTGGAGGAAGCTAGTATATTTTGTTCACATTATTTTGAGTCGTATTTTCACATAAGAGAAAGAAAAGCTCTTCGTAATGACGATGGGGGAGGAACGGGTGATGTAATAGTAACTTATCTATTTTCAAATATCCTAGACGAACATATGGACGTTTAATAAGAAGAATGTTAACAGAGTAAGAAGAAGAGGCTTCCTATGGTTACATTTTATTAAACTGTCAAGAGGTTCAACCTTTCGTGCAGTAAGTTGAAATTGATTTTGAAATTGATTATTTAGGTTCTGAAATTTAGTGTTATTCGCAACTGAAATACATAACAATGTTTTAGATTATACGAGGAATGGTTATGCAAGCTAATGCCCAAGAAAACACAAGATGATATCAATAAAGAAGTTAGAAGACACTTTCCTTACTGGTTCGAGAAATATGTAAGTTTTACTTGCAATTATTGAAATGATTGAATTATAAGATTAAAGTGTTCAAATGACATTATATTGTTTAATATGATAATTTCTTTTGTGTAGGCCCTAGAAAATATAATAAAGAACAAGTTCATATGTGATCTTACGAAAGGACCTTTTCAAACTATTAAATCATATCCGGTATATTTCGTTAATGGATACAAATATCATATAGAATATCATGGTAATAACATAGCAACAATAAATAGTGAAATTTGCATACAGGGAGAATTGATGGATTACTATGGTAAAATTATTAAGATACTTGAAATTGAGTACCTTGCTTTGCCAATAAAGCAGAGTGTGATATTTAAGTATGACTGGTTTGATCCAACTCCAAATGTTGGTACAAAAGTGCATAGCCGATACAATCTAGTTGAAATTAACTAGCAAAGAAGATTTAGACAATTTGAACCTTTCGTATTGGTAATGCAAGCGATCCAGGTATATTATGTCCATTTTCCCAACTTGTGACAAGATAAGTCAAATTGGTTGGCCGTTTGCAAAGTTAAACCTAGAGGTGTTTTTATATCATATGGAAAAGGAGAACAGGGAATCGAAAGTGAAGCATTTCAGAAAGATGTTTATGAAATAAAATGCATCTGTGACATATAACGAGATGAACCTTTGAACAATCCAAATAATGAATATGTTAAAATTTCATCTAGAGAGGATGAGGAGGGCGAGAGATCTGAAGAGGAGCCTGAGTTTGATTCTAAACCTTTAGAAAAAGAAGATGATGATGATTTTGATTAACAATTAAGTGCTGATAGTGATTAATTTGTGTTGTAATAGAATATTATATTCAATAAATCAATTATTGAATTTTTAATATATTGTTATATGTTGAATTGAAATTGTTATATTTATGGAATAGTCAATAAAATATGAATTTCAGGTAATATGTCACCAAAGAGAAAACAAGATATGATGCGACCAAGGTTCAGACCACGATTTAGAGCCAGTTACTGTCCAGTTGAAGCATCACATTCTGTAGCTACAGCTGAATCAGATGTTGTACCTCTAGCTACTACACTTGCAGATGAGGCATCACTTTCTGTACATGCTACTACAACATCCACACCCCTATATCGACAGAGGTATCAGGGGTAAATGATGTGGATGAAGGAGGCAACCTCCAACCTGGAGTTGAGGGAGTTGATGGAAGAACTTACATCACAATTGTCAACAATCTATAAGTGAAAATACATGAAACACTATATGTTTATAATTAACTTGTAGGTTTAAATTTAAAAATGATATAAAATTATTATTTTTATATTAGGTTAATTCTGTTTGGACCATGCTCAAGAAACATGACATCAAAATTCAAGGAGAATATTGATCTTGAGGTTTATATATAGAAGAATATCTTTCAGGCGATAAAGGATTTTTATTATCAGGAGTTTGAGGTACAACAAAATATATCTTTTGTATTTTTTAATTAATTTTTATACATTAATTAGATAAATAATGTAGGTTATAAGTACTTATTGTATGTTTTTCCTATTTTTTCAAAAAGAATTTTTTAAGATTATGAATTTCACGCGGTTATTTATAAAGTATGGGAGAGATGAGCTCGTGCATGTTATAGAAACTTTGTTGATGTGATACACAAGACTGGTATACGACTTCCTTACATTTATACAAAAATATGAAGTCGTTGCAGCAGTATTGGACATCACCCGAGGCAATGTTCATTTCAAAGCATAATTCTACCAACAGACGTGGAGGACTGGGGGGAGAGAGTCTTCTTGCACATACTAGAGGATCTATTACCTACCACAAGCATGCAGAGAGACTTGTAAGTATCTATAATTTACACTTATATTATGATTTTTTTTTTACTTTGATGTATTTCAATTTAATTTGACGTGTGAATTTTGGAATGAAAATTTATGTATTGAAGATGTTGATGAGAGTCAAACATATTTTCATACAGTGGGTGGTAGGGATCGTCGTAGAAGGGTATTCGGCTTAGGTTCATTTACGAACACATATTATTCACAATTCTTCACATCTAGTACAACAGCGTCTAGTAGGTAGTTCACATCCAATGACATCTTTGAGCTTTGGAGCACAATACAGACATTAGCAACTCAGTTGCAACAGTCGATAGATTACATAACCCAACCTCGTAATTAGGTGGATGAGTTGAAGGGGAGGGGTAGCATCTCATCACAGCAGTTAGAGCATCCACGTTCACCAAATGAATAGCGTACTTGTAGTCATTTCGTATGAATTAAATACTTATTATGTACAAAATAATTTTTTATTATCAATTAAGATAATTTTTACTTTATATCATCAATTAACTTTCTGTTTTAAAAAATTAAATGTAGAAACAAATCAAAATATTATCAACAGATAATTGATAACTGTATAAATTATGCATCAACCATAAGATTATCAAATAAAATTAAATACAGGAAAAAATTAAAACAAAAAAAGTTTTAGGAAATTTACTGATAGGAAAACAAAGCTTGTCGGTAAAATCTATTCAATTTATTAATGGATAACTAAGTTCCGTCGGTAATGTTAGTCGTTAACTTACCGATGGAATAACCAAATCTGTCGGTAAATTTACCGGCATATAGGATTTGTGCGTTGGTAAATTTACCAACCGAAACAATCTTTCCGTTGCTAAATTTACCGACAAAAAAATAAATATCGGTAAATTTACAGATGATAACATAAAATATCTGTCAGTAAATTAGCAACGAAGAATATGTGATTTGTCGCAAATTATTACCTACGATCGTTTCTTCGACACCTTGGTCCTTTGGTAAATTTCATCGCTAACTTAGCTTACTGACGAAATGTGTAGGTTTTTTGTCTTCTGTCAGTAATGTCAATCGCTAATCTCCATTTTTCTTGGAGTGGATACAGTTACTGAGATGAGTTATTTCTACTCTCCGGATAAGTGAACTGTAGAGTGTCCAATTATCGAACTAAAACCAAGTGGTTTCACCATCCCCGAATTGATTCTTAATGTAAGGGTAGACCTAGTCTCTCAAATTGAGGATGTAATTGAAAGTCCATGAACATTCTCTAGAATTTTCAATTTGCTAGAAATTTCAATCTTTTAAATGGTATTCATTTACCCATTTAATCCATAAAGGTTTTTTATTGGTCTGGAGTCGCCATATTCTTTTGCATAAAAGAACCTTTTGCATTTGTGATATTGAGATAATACCTAGTCCCCTTTTCTTCTTTGGTAAAGTAATCTTGCTCCATTTCACTTTGACATTCTTACCATTTTATGTTTTTCTGAACCACAAGAAAGCTTTGCTTTTAAAATTCTATTAATTTCCTTAATCACCCTCTTAGGCAATACAACATGTGCAGACCAATGAATGTGCAAGCTATTTAATACCGACGTGATGAGAGTCAATCTGGTTGTCATGGATAGAAAACGATTATGCCAAGTAGTGATCCTTTCTTTATTCTTCTCAATCAAGGGAATGAAATCCGAAAATTTTGGCTTGGTGGCAATGATTGGAACTCCCAAATATTTGAAAGGAGTGTACACTCAAAAGCCAACAATTCTACTAATGTCCTCTTTGTTTTGAACATCTAAGGATTTGCATACATTGCTCTTCTCCATATTCACCCTTAAGCCAGACCATTTTGAAAAAATATGTAGCAGGTTTTTTAAAGTTATGATGGAATGAGTGTTTGCACTACTGTGTAGTATGAGATTATCTGCATAAATCAAATGTGTCAACTTGATCTCTCTACATTTATGGTGAGATTGGAATCTGCCATCATTTTCAAGAAATTTAGAGAGCAATCTAGAAATCCCTTCCATTGCTAGAGTAAATAGGTGAGGGGAAAGAGAGTCCTCTTGCTTAATATAGAAATCCCTTCCATTGCTAGAGTAAATAGGTGAGGGGAAAGAGAGTCCTCTTGCTTAATATCTCTGGGTGATATGAATGTCAACGAAGAAACACCATTCAACATTACATTAAGAGAGGTTGTTTGGATGCGGTCCAATATCTAGTGTCTTAACTTAGAAGGTAAACTTATAGCTTCGCAAGCATTCTTCCAAGAATCTTCAACATATTAGGGGGCAGTTGGTTAGCATGGAGGAATGGTAATAGGAATGAAAATGAATATAGTGAGGAATGAGAATAAATATTATCATTATAATTGTGATGGTTGGTTAAGAGGAAGGAATAATTACCATTACCATTGATAGCGGTTGGTTTATAAAAATTATTGTAATTAATTAATTACAATATATTAATTAATTAAAATATTGTAATTAATTGATTATAATATTTTAATTAATGAATGAATTATATTTTAATTAATTATAATGTAACTAATTAATTAATTATATTTTAATTGATTAATTAATAATAATATTTTAATTAATTATATTGTAATTAATTACAATATTTTAATTAATGAATAATTATTGTTTATTTATTAATTAATTACAATATTTTAATTAATGAATAATATATTTTAATTATTTATATTTTAATTAATAATAATATTTTACTTAATTATAATGTAATTAAATAAATAATGATAATATTTTAATTAATTATATTGTAATTAATTAATTATAATATTTTAAGTAATGAATAATTATATTTTATTTAGTTCTATTTTAATTAATAATAATATTTTAATTATTGAATTAATTAATTACAGTATTTTAATTAATAAATGAATTATATTTTAATTAATTATAGTATAATTAATTAATTAATTATGTTTTAATTAATTATAATATTATTATATTATATTATATTATTTTAATTAATTATATTTTAATTAATTAATTATAATTAATTAATTAATCTTAAAAATATTTTAAAAAATGAATCTCTACTAAATGGAGAATATAGAAAATTCTCCAAAAATATGATATTAAAATATTATCCCTATAATAATCAATAACTAGTCACTTATTTTTTATTTCTCACCCGTCAACTCTTCCGCTGATCAACCAAGCCCATTATTGATTGTAATCAGAAAAATGGGAATCTGTAAAAAAAACCTACTTTTGTAGTCCAATTGAAGGAACTTGTAAAGAAAATCAGAAGCGAAAGTGACATCAAACAGATGTGATAATGAATTTATCTAGTTCCAGTGTCAAACGGCGCACCACGACGCAAGTTGGTGTACGTGAGTCGTGACCGCCAATTTCAGGTGGTTCTTATGTTTGTCTTCTTCAATCGAATATAGTTTGTCGGTAGCTGGGATTATCGTTAGCTGTTCTTAATGATTTTCTTCTCTTCCAAGTAGTTAAGCTGCCCAACATCAATCCAGTAATCAACTAACCCGGTCAGTTCTCTCTCACTTTCAAGCTTCTACTTATAATCAGTTATCTTTGGCTTTGCTCGCGTTGTCACTAGCAAGGATTAAACCTTATCAACTAACTATAATCACGCTTTAGATGCTAAACAATCTATGTGGATTTTACGTAATCGAAGAAATTAGGTAGAGAATCCAATTCATAATTTCATTACGAAACTTCTTATCAGGGTTGACTTTGCAAACACATATAAAGAGTAGATTTCTTAATATAATATATATTTATTTATTAATAACCTCATCCATGGCCCTACTTATAAAAGAGTTCAAATCTCATATCCAATATTACGGTGTCTTATTGTGTTCAATAAATCTCAATCGTTTATTTATGTAGGACCCACATAGGACTCATGTGAGATCCGCAAAATAAATAGTTAAAATTTTATAAAACAAAATAAGACAGAATAAAATTGGACAAAAAATCTGATCTCTTTATAAAATATAAGAAAAAGGCGTATCATCATTTGACGGTGTCCCTATATAAGAAGTCATAATGATTAATGTCAATTTGTAATTAATTGATATTGTGTAAATTGTGAAGGCACAATAAAGTATGGTATAAAGAAAAGCAGAATCAGATCCAAAAGTGTATTATGCATACATACAAACAATAAAGTAAGAAATTATTTCACCGTCATATCAGCAGATGCTTTAGACTTTTCGAGCACCAACGATTAGAACGGAATTTCCTTTAAAATTTTGAAATGATTATCCACTGTGTGAGAGATATAAAACCTTTTCAATATTTATTTATTCCGAGTCAACTCAACTAAAATACATGGTCGGATTTGAAGTTGCCAGTTGGTGAACCTGCTCCTCTACTCTAAGTAACACACAGGATAAAAATAAAAAAAGGAAGAAAATATATGTTTTTTCTTTTTTTTTTTACAACAAAGAAACCGGTACAACTGCTGATCAGAATTGGCCCCACGCGCTCGTTCTCGCAACTATCTTCACCCTCCCTCTGTCTCACATCGAAGTTTGGCTTTTACTTGCCATTTTCTTACACTACAGCCTACGCACTGTACCGCACTCAACCAAACCAAACCAAACGCTAATACGCCCTCTTCTGTCTACACCTTCTGTTCATGTGCTGTTTGCTTCTGATAAACGCAAACAACAACGGTAACAATATTCATATCCCCCCTCCTCTTAATTCACGTCCACTTCTCTTGCTTTTGGGATTCTCCCTGGTAATCTCCATGCCTCTTCTCTATAGCTTTCTTCTCCAAACGCTGTCGTTTTGCGTGCGCTAAATCCTGTAGAGAATACCAATATTGCGAGATCAAACGCGGTCGTTTTCTGAAATGAAAGCTATAGTAATAATAGTAGTAGTTAGTAGAGAGAGAGAGTTGTGAGTTAATTCTGTGTCAATCGAAGTCTTATTTCTTACAATTAATTTAGACGAAGAAGAAGAAGAATAAGACCATTTCTTCTCGTTTAACATCTTTTGTTCTTTTTGGGCAACCGGAGCTCAATCAATAACGTCTGCTCCGCAGGCACGCTGTGGAAGGTCCGCTGTTTTAGTTGATTTTTGGATTTCTTTTTTGTTAAACTTGTATATTGGGAGACGACTATCTCAACTTGTCCATTTCACTCTGATTGTTAGTCGTCGTTGTTTCTGTTAAACATACACATACAAACTAGCTGCCTTTGAGCTTTAATTTTATTTTCCAAAACGTTTCCCGAAAATATTCTGTTTGATTTTTTTTGATTTTTCTCTTAAACTAAGAAAAAAAAAATCTCTTTTTATTATTTCCGGATCTGAGTGTTAAAGAAAACTAGAAAAGTGAGCACTAAAGAATCTAGCTGACAGAAGATATTACAGATAAGTTGTTCTTTTTTTAAAAAAAATTCGGTGTTGGTCAATCTTTTCATGATTACGCAGGCAAGTTAGTTTTAGCTTTTGGGTGATCCTAGGATTATGTACTGATTGACTGAAACAAGAGTGAAGAAGAAGAAAAAAAGAATCATAATGAACTCGCAACTTTTGGAGATCCAGCCCATGGAGATGGAATTCATTTGTAAGTTATTTCATGATTTTTCTATTTGTTTTAGATGATGTTCAAGGGGGGGAAATAAAAAGCAGCTTAATTAATCAATTATGTTGAAAAGAAGCGAATGAGGTTCTTTATTTTTTTTTTTCATTTTGTCGAGAGATATGATTGATGATTTTTATATGAATCTTACCAAGTGTTGCTTGCTTTTGTAGTCGAAGTGAAGAAGCAAAGCACATGTTCAGTGCGACTTACCAATAAAACATTTCATACTGTGGCTTTCAAGGTTTGTAGTTGTGTTGTAGTAGCAGTATTTGGTTGTTGAGTTGTTGCAATGCCTTTCAGTTGTCTATTCTTATTCGGTTATGGTCTTTGCAGGTTAAGACTACTTCACCCAAGAAATACTGTGTCAGACCAAACGTTGGAATTGTTCTGCCTAATTCCAATTGTGAATTTAGTGGTATGGCGAAATTTTCTTTTCAGCTGGTCAACTCTTATAATGGGTGCCTTCATATGCATTTGAGTTTCGCCTTTTTAATCTGTGGTTAGCAAAATGTATGTAGTAGCATGAAGTCTTGGATTTAATATGTAATTTTGACATTAATCTTTACCATGTTTGGCCTTTTATCTGCCTGTTGTTATAATTAGCTAACACCTTTTTTCTTCCCTTTCGTTACATTCAACATAAAAAAAGGATGACCTTTTCACTTTTGGGAAGGTTAGGGCTAGTGTGGTGAAATGCTAGATTTGGATCCAAGGAGTTATATCTTAAGAAGAGGTGCTTAGGAGAGAGTACTTTTTTTTTGGAAGATAAGCAAATTCATTAGAAGGACAAAGTATCTACATACGAAATACAACTTAAAGAGAGATCAAGTCAAGTAACTCTGGCAAGAGTAAACCAAATAAAGGAAGCCTATCATAAGTTCCAACTATTACACAATCCAGGAGACATTATGTTTGGAAAATTCCTAGCAATGGCTATTGTTTTGATCTTGAGTATTAGATTCTGTAAATTAGTTTCAAGTCAAGAGCCTCGTTGCCAAATATTCTTTTGTTCCTTTCGCTCTATATGTAACAAGCCACTTCTCCAAAAGTCAACCTAAATTGCTTTTTTTCCCTTTTGCTATAGAAGTGTATACTGGAAACCCAGGAGATTGTCTGTCCAATAAAACCTATTGCAATGCAGTCTGAAGAGTCTAAGATAGGGTTCCATAGTTGTGAGGAGTACATGCACCTAAAATAAATGTGATCCAAGTTTTCATGAATGTCCGCGCATAGTGCAGAGGACAACTTAGTCAGGTTAAATTTGAGGGTGTCTTTGGTACAAAGACTCCTGTTAGCTACCAACCACAAAATAAAGGAGTGAGATGGATATAAAGCCAAGTCTCATACTAGATTTGATCAAGGCTTCAGGTTTTGTCATCTCAGTAGGAGTCTCTTACAAGATTTAGTGGTGAACATTGATGAGTTGTCCCCAGTCCAACGAATCATATCTAGTCTGGAAGAATTAGAAGAGTAATTTGGCAATTTGTCAAGGATTTCCTTGAATTCCCTTATAGAATGAATTGGCCAGGCCCATCTGTTATCTTTAATCAAGACTTGAACCTTTGTATGTGTAGGAATAATGGATTTTAGGGATTGAGAGTCCCTCAATTTATAGAGAGGTCCCGATTCATGCCAATGATCAAACCAAAAACAATGTTTTATTGCAATCCCCAATCCTATGTTTAAAGGAAAGTTGAACCATAATCCTCATTAGCAAAATCTGTCTCATTATCCAGGAGATGTTGGAATACGCCTTGAAGGACCAAATACTTTCTCCCTTTAAAAATAAAGATCTATCCACTTCACCCAGGTCTTTGTCTGTACAAAGCTTCCAAAACCTTTTGGCCAACAAGACTTTGCTCATCACTCAAACTGAGATGATACCCAAACTTCCAAACTGCTTTGGTTTACAAACATTGGACTGTTTGGCCTTGGGAATCTCTTCCCTGTTATTTGTTCCACTCCAGAAGAAGTCTCTAAATAGCTTGCTGATAGCTTTCATAATTCCTTTTAGTAGAGTAAGATGAGAACACCAATATATGTACAAACTACTCAGAATAGAAATCACCAGCTGAAGTCTTCCTCCATAGGGCAATGATTTGTTGCATAAATTGTTCAGTCTTTTGCAAATGGAATCCAAAAGGGGGGAGCAATCAGACTGATTAAGTGTTTTTTGTAGTGATAGGAACTCCAAGATACTTAAAGTGAAGGAGTTGTTTTAACCCCATAGAAATGGCTACAAGTCCTGCATTAGGATTAGCACCTGCAAAGAGAGTAAAGAAGCTTTTACAGTGATTAAAAGCTAATAAGGAGATTAATTGAAGTCGAGGTAGCAACACATTACATAACCAGATCTTTTGCAAACGAGAGTTGGAAAATGCCCAACTTACTACACCTGCAGTGGATCTTGAAGCCTAGTTCACTTGCAATTTTTAACTTGGTGAGCTTGGAAAAGATTCCATGCTAATGGCAAATAGATATGGTGAGAATAGATCACCCTGCCTAAGACCTTGAGCAGCTCTAAAGAGTTTGGTTGTCGCCCCATTCAGTAGAACTGAATAAGTTGAAGTAATGTCGTGCTGAATCCAAGTAATGAATCTATAAGTAAAACCCATAGCTTGTAGGGAGCTAAGGATAAAGTTTCAATTCAAGGAATCAAAAGTTTTGGCAAAATCATTCTTTAAAGCACAACTCTTGATGGCTTCCTTGGAATTATAGCTCTTCAATAATTCTTGAGCTAACAAAATATTATCATCAATATTCCTTCCTTGAACATATGCATTCTGATAAGTATTTATGATTCTAGGCAAGAACTTCTTTAACCTGTTTGCTAATTTTTTTTAAATGATTTTATAGACCACATTGCAACAGTCAATAGGTCTATAATCATTCAAAGTGGAGGGATTTTCCACCTTTGGAACCAAACATAAATATGTCTTGTTGATCTCAGCACATATCCTACCAGATCTGAAGAATTCATTCACTGAATTGACCACCATCTCACTTGTTGAATCCTAAGTATTTTGGAAAAACCTTACATTATAGCCCCATCTGGTCCAGAGGCTTTATCTAGGTGAGAGGAAAACAAGGTTTCCTTAATCTCTTTTGTTATTACATCCCTAGTCAGTTCATTTGGGTAATTACTTGGAAAGGAGCCAGCTAGTGAGTTCCTAAGTTCTTTAGAAAGAGGGGATGCATTAATGTTGGACCTTAGCAGCTTCTTATAATGATAATAGGCAAGCTTCTTGAGGCTTTCTTGATTAGTGATAACCTTCCCTTCAGCATTTTGAATTGAAACAATCTTGTTTCTATTCATTCTAGCTTGGATAATTTTATAGAAGTATTTCGAGTTCCTATCACCCTCTTTTAACCACATAATTCTAGATTTTTGCGTCAATTGTGAGTTGTAGGTTTCCAGAGCAGATACCTACCTCTTCATCTCCCTAATCTCTTCTGTTTTGTCCAAGAATGCACATCCTTGCACTTAATAGTAATGCAATAACCCTCTTCATGTTTTTAACCTGCATTAAGATCTTCTTATGCTTACTTTTGAAACTTTGTAGGACTTCAGCTCTTAATGTTAATGTTCACCCTGTCTTCCATGTCAGTTTGTCTCCTCTGTTTTGTGTTGCATATAATTCTTATTTACACTTTATTCCCTTCTGCTAACATACTGATTGGTTTGTCACCCAAATAGTTACAATGCAAGCTCAAAAGGTAGCTCCGCCTAATCTGATATGCAAAGACAAGTTCTTAATCCAAAGCGTTGTTGTTCCCACTGGGACAACTGAGAAGGATATAACTTCTGTCATGGTAAGTGGCTGCACTTTGACTTTTGATAGACTAAGTCTGTTGGAATATTCTTTTCTATTTCATGTCCCTGCATGTTCTTGTTTGATTGTCAGTTTTCCAAAGATGATGACAAGAATGTTGAAGAGGTCAAGCTAAGAGTGACCTTTGTTAGCCCATCTCAATCACCTGTACTGTCACCGATTAATAGAGAGATAGAGCAGGCTTCTTTTCTCGAATCAGCAGTGCTTAAAGATCCAGTGTCTAAGAGACGAGAACTTCTCAATCCACCCATGGTTAGAAACTCTATTTTTGTTGCTTGACAATTTTGGAAATTCCTCGTAAAAGTGAACATCTAAATCAAAGATACTGATCTGGTGCATGATGGTAGTTTACTTCTGATCCTTTCTTAATTTTCTTCTAAAATATTTTGATTGTGGTTACTGTTATCATTGGCAGCAGGTTTCCACGGATGCCAACAATGAAGAGTTCAAGATGAACAATGGCCAAGGGTTCTTCAATGCGACTAAGGACATGGAATTGAAGACAAAGAATGATGTCTCCACTGGCAATGAGTCAAAACTGGATGCCAATGATGAAGATTTCAAAATGATTAATGGTCAAGGGTTCTTCCCTAAAACTGAGGGTCTGGAGTTGAAGCCACAGAATGCAGTAACTGCTACAAATGAATCAAAGGATGCACAGGATGAAGAGATCAAAGTAATTAATGGACAAGGGCTTTTTGCTACAACTGAGAACTTGAAATTGAAGGCAAAGGACATGAATATCGATAATGAGTCGAAGCCAGCAAATGAGGCAGCTTTGTCAACAAACGTAGACTTGGTTAACACTGAGGAGTCAAAGTTGGCAAAGGATGAGGAGTTGAAACCAGATAATACTTCTGTTTATGATGAGCAACTAAAGCCAATTGATCATTGTGAGTCCTCTCCAGTTGAGGATGCTGACAGGGATGTAGAATTAACAGAAGGCCAGGCTGTGGGTGAGCTGAAGTTCGTTTCTGATATTCAAGAGATGAGGTTAAAGTTGAATGTACTTGAATTGAAGTTCAATGAGGTTAGTATTTGTAAGGCTTTTCTGATCTACATGGATGCTCTTTGTGGTGATTATGAATATTTGGTATTCTTACATTCACAAATTGGAAGATAGAACTTGAACCTCTTCTTCCATTGCTTAGATTATTAAAAGAAAAGGTGAACACTGATAAGAGAATGAATTTTTCATGATAATGATTTATAGTTGACACTCTTTGGATCTCCATTATAAATTAGACCGTTGCTTTTATTCTCTTTATGTATGATGCATGTGTTAGAATATAGATGTTGCCAATGTTTTTGACATAATTTTGTGAGGTCCCATCTTTTCTTAAGATTGTTGGAGATTTCTTAATTTTTGGCTTTTCCAATGAATTTTTAAATTATGCTTTGTATTTTTCTGTGCAGGTTGAATCTACAATTTCAAACTTAATAGAGGAGAGAAGACAGAGCATTCACGACAGACAAATTTTACAACAAGAACTAGTAAGTTATGAAAATTCAACTGCATGTGCTGCATTTTGGCTTCAAAACATTATGCTAGACTTTACTATTCCTTTTTGAGGCAACCATAAAAACCTTTTATTTTCTTGCGTGATTACTTAGAACCATAAATGGACAACCTTTTCTTGCAGGAGGTTTTGAGGAAGAGAAGTGCAAGAGAGGTGCAAGAGGGATTCCCTCTTCTTTTTGTTGTTATGGTCGCACTTGTGAGTGTTGTCCTTGGGTACTTTTCTCATTCTTGAAATGAAGTGAGAACGAAGAATATATGTCAGGGTTTGTTAATAGCTAGATGTAGGACCATAAGTTTGTTTCAGCCAATTCAGTCCAAGATTGTCAATGTGGTTGAATATATGGCCTAAACTCTTTAAGCATGGAGTATGGGATGTAGAGAATGCCTGATAAGTGTCTGATAGGAGGAGTATTGTTACATAGATCAATAGAAAGGAAATTAGCTCTAATAACACACCCTCTTTTAAGTGAACATTTTTATGGTTGTAATTTGTTGTCTGAAAAAGAATTATACAAGTATAGTTTCTCGCTCTCTCGAATGTAGTGTAAGAAGTATTTTACCTTTCTGCTTACCCATTTTAAGTTTTTGGTCGTGCAACGTTAAAATGCAGTAGTTTCAGATGAACAGCCATGTCCAAATCCAAATCTTCTGCTGTTTAAGTTTAAATCCAAACCAATTATGTTCTTTAAAGGGGAGATGATAAAGCTTCATGGCTTCTCGACCCCCATCTAGGTATTATCAATGCTCGAGGTTATTTGCAGACATCCAGTTGGGGATACAATATCCAAGAATTTAAATTACTTCATCATTACAGCTTGGATTGGTGGGTCTCCCTGATAAAAGTTTAACGCAAATTACAAGATGGAAAGTACAATATTTATATGCAACTGTAAAATTGAAATTCTAGGGATAAAAAGACGAGAGATTCTCTTGTGATTTAAGTAATTTTTTAAAAAATTTTAAATTTTAAATTTTTGAAAAAATATTAGTAGTTTTTAAAATTTTTATTAAAAATAATATTAAATTATACATAGACCAATCAAATGTTTTTAATATAACAATTGAATATAACTTTATAATTTGATTAAAATTGATATAAATTAATAATTTAAAATAGTTATAATAAATTATTAGTTTGAGCACAATTTAACAATTAAGCTACATTGTCGTATTAACAATATTTAATTAATTAAAAACTAACTAACGAGTCAATTTCATCTTTAAATTTAAGTCGTTAACTTCAAGCCATATTAGGTTAAACCAAAATTGCTAAGTTTGAATTAACTTTCTTAAATTTGACCTAAATTAAAGTTAAATCAACTTAAACTTTGATTATTAACTTCAAGTCGGATTACATTAGACCAAAATTACTCACAGTTCACCCAAATATTAACCCATTTTATATGCCTATAATCTAGTTATATCATTTTTATTCAGAAATCTGAATACCTCATTTTATCTTAAGTACCTTTCTTTCTCTTATATTGGATTCTGTATCTCCGAAATGAGTTAATCAAATTAGTGACCCATACATAATACATGTTAATTATAGCAATTAACAAAGTCAATCCATCAAAATGATTGACTGTTCATCGCCATTTTGAATGAAGTTAGAAGCCATATAAGTAATGTAATATGTGTTTCAGCTTTTATTTTGCTATTACCGTTAGTTCTCTTGGAACTTTTATCTCGTGAAGTGGATTTTTTTTTTTTTTTTGGTAAGTCTGGAATAACAAGCAGCCTAAGGTCTCAGCACCGCACCAGGACCAGCATCAAACAACAGGATAGATCGCTCAGAATCAGGGACCTCCCACAGCACCCAGCGCTGAAAATGGAAAGAGCCGTGCTTAGCTAAGTAATCTGCACAGGAGTTGCCCTCTCGCAGGGTATGAACAATGGAGCATTCCGATCCACGTGTTAGCATGAGCCGAATATCTTCAATAACAAGGGAGTAGGGGTGGTACTGGGAGGCAGAACCACGGATCAAGTGAATAGCATCCATGGAGTCCGACTCCACAATAATACGCCTGACGCCACGTTCCCAAGCAAGCTCCATGCCTAGATAGATCGTGAAGTGGACTTCAAATGTCTTTCGCTCGAGTAATTGATTAGGTTAAGTCTTTTGGAAATCGACACATCATCTCATCACATGCGTAGAGAAAGTTTTCTTCTTCTTTTTTTTTTGCCATAATTTCTCATAAAATAATATCTCCTTAATTCTATAATATGATTAATCTATAAAAATAATAAAGCATATGAAAAAACTTGATTTCCTTTTTTACAACTCTCCTTAAATTCATTAGTTATATGGAAATTACCACAGTTGCACAATTATCTGACATGTAACAGTCAAGAGTGTTAGCTCCTGATGAGTTTTTTTTTTTTGAAAATAAGGAGGTTTTATTACTAAGTATCAAATAATAAAACATGCCTTACAAAGTTGGGTGGGTTATCATTCCACTCACCAACGTTTCCAATAATTCTAGTTGCCTGAGCTAATAAATGTGCAACTACATTTGCCGTTCTTTTGATCAAATTAAAACAACACTGCCCATGGAAATTTGCTCCAATATTACGAATTTCTTCAATAAGAGCTCCAAAAGAAGTGTAGTCAGCTGACACCCCACTACATAAAGCTTGAAATACCTCC